>JAQIXU010000541.1:0-30516 GCA_034701245.1 Strigamia transsilvanica | reverse complement strand
CGCGTTTCCTTTTGGTATTGTTTGCTTCCTTGGGTCTCGTCAAACCCAAATCCCTCCTCAGGATTTATGTTAAGTTTGTCTCGCAATGGAGTTGCACCTGGTGTTTGTTCGCCTATCAAACGTGCCGGCGTCAACACGGGTGTCCGTGCTGGAGTCAAACCTACAACAAAATTCCAAATTTGAATTCATGTAAATTTAAACAAAAAAAAAATCATACAAACATACTTTCTTGTCCTTTTGGAGTCCGGAATGGAGTGTTGAATACCGTATTCGGTGTTTGGGTGATCTGTGGTCTCGGGGTGACGCCACCAAAGTCACTTTCGTGCAACGGTGTGTTCAATCCGCCTTTTAGTGGCGTATCGACATGTGTTAATGCCATTATGTTCTGAGCTTCCTAAAAAAAACAACCAAAAATACGCATAAATAAATTAAAATTAGCATAAAAACGAAATTATTTACTTGTAGAATTTTGTCCTGCGCTGCAGGTATTCTCGGCGTACGTAAATTCGCCATACTAGGAGTGATGTTATAATCACTCAGAAGTGCTTCCGATGCTTTGTTTCCATTGTCTTCAGCTGCTTCTTTCGCAGCCTCGCTTGCTTTTCCGAGCTTAACAACTTGCTCCAATTCTTGGTCGGATATTTGCGGTGCGGGAAGAACCAATTTACTCCTTTTTCGAACCGGTTCAGCATTCCCTTGAATCAACGCAAGTGGAATGTCGTTTTCCTTCCGTTTTTTCATTTTCTGCTTGTCTTTTTTCCGCTCCCGTTCCTCCTGCTCGCTACGCAGTTCCCCGTCTAAATTTTGTTGCCTCAAACTTCGGAAATCTGGCCCCAGTGGCTCATAAAGTTCGGCAGATGTGTCGTAGAAACCAGCCGCAGGTTTCTTTTGAAACGGTATCTCATCGTTATAATCGACGCCTCGTTTTCTCTTTCTAATAGAAACAAATTAATTACAAAATAAATATTTTAAACCCTTTAAATCAAATACAAACCTTCTCGGATGCAGCATTATGCCCGCTGCACGCAGTTCCCTGCGTTTTTGCAGGGCGGCCAAGCTTCTTGCTTCTTCCAGCTGCTTTTCGCGAGCCTTACGCTTCGCCTTTTTCCCCTGAGTGTTCGCAAGACGTGCACGAGCCTCCGATAACATCTCTAACTCGTCTTCGTCCATATCCTTCGGATCCGGTCGTGCAGGTTTGGTCTCTGGGTTGGGATCTATTTCCCCTGGTTTGAGTTTTCGCGGATCATCGCTTATCTCGTCCCCTTCCTCTTTCTTCTGCGCTTGATCCCTAAACGAGTCAAAAATGTTAAAACCTTTGAAATCTAATAAACTATTATTTACTTACAATAAGAACTCGTAATGTTCCAAACATTGTGCCGCAGTTCGTCCTATTATAGGCGCAATCGTTCGCCATTGCGTTGGCATGAGTTTTGCTAAGTGAAGTAATTTCTCCTCTTCTTCTCGCGTCCATTCTGTTTTTTTAATGCTGGGATCCAGCCATTCGTACCTTAAAAAATAATAAAAACATATAGATTTAGATAGAAGTTCATTTTAAGTACAGTGTAAGCTGTCCGGACCGGACATAGCACCATCCAGAGGTTTGCCGACATTCTCTGGACCTGACAAAATTCTGGGACCCGTCCTATGTCCGGTCCAGCTTACACTGTATTTTTATTTCAACTTACCACCGGGCTTTGCATTGTTTTGCTGATTTCCGATGCAACAATGAGGCTATCCTCGACCATTGATTTTTTCCGTATTTCATCACGGCGGCTTTAAGGATTTCATCCTGTGAGGAATTTTGAATTAGTAAACAATATTAACAAAGCACTTTTACATTAATAATTACCTCCGTATTCCTCCAAACACCTCCCTTTATCATAATTCGCGGCATCTTGGCGACGAGTATTCCTTTCAGTCAAACAAACACTAATTCAGCGTGGGTCCGTGTCCGTGGTTCTATACAAAACCCCTTGCAAAAAGACGACGTGAGAGTGACGTTCGTTGACTCTTGCGCCACTAGCGATCACTTTCCGAGGTACTTCCGCCATCGATGAATATAAGGTCCCGCCATCTAGCGTTTGTTTTTAGAGATTTAAGTTGCTTTTCCTTTTCCGGTCGGTTCCCGTAACGATGGGAAGCCTCTACGGTCAGGCGCACATTTTAAGTTTTTGGATATTGCAGAAGAAAGAAATTGGTATCAATGTGTAGAATTATAGAAAGTGTACAATTTTGTAAAGGGATGAAATGATGACGGCCGAAGTAAGTAATCCATTTTTAACATTAATTTAAGAAATTAAGCTCTCGTAGCGTCTCCTCCTCGGTTAACCCTAACGTCAATGTTATTGAGATTTAAGTTCCTCCCGTAGATGTAGAAAATGTACACTCAAACTTACCAGGATAGATATATGCAGAAAAGAGATGTTTGTGTTTGTCATATGTAAACGGTAAGTGAACTCGTTTCGCTTAAAATTGCACTTGAATAAGAAATTAAGAATAAAAAATTTAAAAAAAAACACAAAACTAAGAAGAAATAGTTAATTTTACGTTAAAAAATTCGCTTCCTTAATTTATTTCAACACTATTTTCAATTTTTCCCGAAAAATGGGTCGAATTGGAGGCCCAACGACATTAAAAATACCAAAAAATTGAAATTCTTTTCCTAAACTTAAAAAAAAAAAATTGAAATTTTGCCCCGTAAAAAAATTGTTTTTTAATAAATCCATAATCGTAAAAGACGAAAATCATTTCCACTTTCCCAATTTTTTTCTTAAATTCGAAATAAGTGCAAACGAA
Organism: Strigamia transsilvanica; assembly: GCA_034701245.1. Taxonomy (NCBI): domain Eukaryota; kingdom Metazoa; phylum Arthropoda; class Chilopoda; order Geophilomorpha; family Linotaeniidae; genus Strigamia; species Strigamia transsilvanica. The sequence goes on along the minus strand of JAQIXU010000541.1, from coordinate 27,720 downwards.
AATGCATCGGGAAAAATGTTCTTCAAAGTTCTCACCTTGAGTTGTGAGAGTAGGAATGGACCCGCGAATATAGGTCACTGTTTTCCCCCCACCCTCGTTGGATATGGACTGACCCTTTGCTGCCAGTGTGGCGTACAGAACGCTGAACGAACGCTCCATCCTCAAACCCCAGTGTCGAGGAAGAAGCAATTTCGTATATTCCATCAAATTCGACTGCAATCAGCTCGTTTGAACGATGATCTCGTTGCGTAATATCAATTGCAAGCTCTGAAGTTGCAGTCGCGGCTGCACTGCATTCCTGGTGTGTGCAATCATTTTTTAACCCACTTCCGTGTGTGGGAGGAGGAGGAGGAGGTGGAGGAGCATGAAGGTAGAGATAGAGATAGACTTGTTTTGACGATACGCCAATATTTAACGCTCGCTCTCGATCAAATTCAATCCAATGCATTGTTTAGTACTCGAGTGCATCGTTTTGATCAATCGCTTTATGTTGCAGGGCTCTAGGCAACGGCCTTATAAAGTGTGGAGCGCCGATCGCACAGTTCGCAAAGGAGTCACTGCCAGCAACATCCAAGAACTCGTGGGCAAAGGTAGAGTCGAAAGAAAGTGATTGGAATTAGAAATGATTGATTTTTGGTGGAATTCGTGTTTATTTTTATTTTTTTTTAATTTTTGTTTCTCTTTGAAGGGAAAATGAAACTTACGCTTCAAGAATCAGACGTGTCTGTTGTTCTAGAAACTGATGGAACCGAAATAGATGATGACCGTTATTTCCAGATGCTTGAGGATAACACAGTTTTTGTGTTTCTAAGGGTGGGCGAGAAATGGTATCCGCCTGGAGTAGAGGCTATAAGGGCAGGTAAAATGCAAATGCATTATCAGTTGCTTTTTTTCGTTTAATTTTTATTTTTTGAAATTTGAATTTTTTTGTATGATTTTTGCATTAAAAGTTTTATTAAATTTATATTTTTGTTTGATTTTTGTGTTGCTTTTGTGACTCGTGTTAGTAGCGCATTTTTGAAATTTTTTTTAATTCAATTTAATTTAATTTAATTTTTATTTTATTTTATATTTTATTTTATTTATTTTTATTTTTTATCTTCTGAATGAAATTTCATTGGCCTAGATCATTGGTTGTTTGGTGTGGAATGTGACAAAGTGGCACTGTGTGGTTTCCAGCTATCCACGCCATTCCACGCATTGTGTGCGACGCCATCAACACGTTGGAGTTAATCGACGAAGCCCCGTCTTGGAAGATCATGGATAACCGAGGTCGGATCACGGTCGTGTTAAACTGGGACCAGCGTGAGATTCGGAAGGTGACGGTGGGCCCCGCGCGCCGATCGCCCACCGTTCGCGAGGTGCACAGAATATTCCCGGAGGAAGGTGCGGTCGAACGCAAAAGTCCAATCACCATCACGACGAAAATCGAGAGTTTGGACCACGAAGACGGCGTCTACCACGACCGATTCGGAAAGAAGGTGACAACAATCAACGACGTGATGCCGACGACCGGTCCCAGCGGTCGTATTCAACCCGTGATAGTGGAGCATCGAGCCGCGAGTCCCGACGGCAGCATGGTATGCGACTTCCACTGCTGCGCACTGCACGAAGAGGGCGGTCGAATCCACGTGAACAAGTCGTCGGTCGCCACCTCGCCCATCCAGGAACAGCCCGACGTTGCCGTTCGCCGTCCTTCGCCAAAGGGGACGCACGTTCGGTTTCTGGACGTTCACGTGGAGCCGCGCGCACCCGACAAGGAGAACTCGTCGGAATCGGACACGGAGAACACGCAAGCGGAGGACGAGCAGATGAGCGAGCGTTACTTGCTTCTCGTCGATCAGTTGTCGCTGGAACAGAAACATCATCTCAACATTAAGGACATAGGAGTCATCTTGGAACGACTCAGCTCAAAGATCGTGGACGTGGAGCGCCTGGAGCGGGAAAAAGAAAGCGACGACGTGCACAACTGGACCATCAAAGCGACCATCAAGGGTGAAGTTTTGCGCGAAATCGGAGTCATTTATAACGGCCATTACTATGGCATTTCGGAGCATCCTGGCTATTTTTGAACGCGTCGAGAGCTTAGGGCAAGGTTACGAATCCAGTGCTAATTAGGCCTAAACCACACACGGTTTAATTAGTCTGTCAGACTGTTGGTTGGTTGTGTTGGCCCAGTGTTTGGAGTCGCATCTTGTGCTTTTCTGTCTCAGCTGCCAACATATCATTGAGAAGGCAAACAGGGCGTAGTCATTTTTTTAGTTATTACTTCGTTTTCAACTGGAGTTCTAACAAAAATTTTTTATTTTTTTGTTTTAAAAATAAGAAGAAAAAAAAATTGATTTTTGGGAAGGATTTTTAACCTTGCGATAGAATGAGAATGAATTAATTTTCCACGTTTTTGATCTTTAGCTAGAGAACGATCGTTAAGTAGCGGCTCCCAAGTCCTCCGGGCCAAGACTTTAGTCGGAGATGGCGTTGTTGGATGCGATATCGCGTCCACTCTTTCGTGCTCATCAAGGAGCATGTTCTTCATACTGCCATCTTGTTATACTTTGTGCAGCTTGACTGCCATTTTGCCATAGTTAGACGGTTGTTCAAAGAAAAAAAAATTTAGTGTCTGTTATTTATCATAAAAGATTTGGACCAGAGAGGAAATGTTGCATTCGTCCATTCGTAGCTGCTTGGACTTAAATTAAGGTTTCTTGGGAGTTTGTTTTTCTTTTTTGCTTGAAACATGGTGTATAGTATGGTATTAGTGGACTCGGTCTGTCAAGATTATTATTATAATTATCATCTTTTCTTTTTTTTTTATGTCATTTTTTGTCCATCGTCCATTTGACATTGAGTCGTGTTGGATTTTTGCTGGAATGCAAATTGGTGCATTTTTCTTTTCAAATGTTTTTGTGTTTCCATTTTTCTCACGGGAGACAATCAGGCGTAACACATGCGGCTGGGAGTTCCTTGGCAGCTGCTAATTGGATTTGATTTTTTTTTTTTTAATTTAAATAATTTATTTTTATATTCAAATTGGATTTTTTTGTTTCTTCTTCCATAGCGTGTTGCAGTCTTCTTCACATTACCCTGTCTGTCCGTTGTGTGATCATCCCCATTGACACAATTCGACTAATTTGAGTTTCCGATTTTAATGTCCGCACCTACGGTTGTTGATTCTGTATCGAGCGCTGGCTTGTAGTGAGTAATGTCAGATGCAGTTGGGAAATTAATAATAAAAATATATTTTTCTTTCTTCTATTTATTGTGAATGAATAACCCACTTAAACTTTCCAAAGTAGGCCTAACAGGACCTTTCTCGTTTCGATCGCATCTAACTTCCCCGAGCTTACTGACAATACACAGTACAATTTCTTGACTGGTGTATTCTGTGTTACTTTTCTTCCCTTAGATTTCGATGTCGGCTAATAGCGTTTGATATTTAACTAGTAGACACAGCGGCTGAATGTTTGGCATGTGAATTCATTCAGCATTGGTCAAACTGTATATAACGAAGAAAAAGAAGAAAAAAAAAAAACTAGATTAAAACGAAATTGTCTTACGGTATTCCTAGTACGTCACACGTGGGTAATTTTAATTTGAGTCGGTTACATTTTCCTCCGTTTATTCTAATGTAGAATCGAACTGCCTCGTATTTCCAGATTACTTGTTGTGGCGTAGACAAACAGAAGCGTGAGTAACTGAGTTTGGAAGGGGGACTGGCATCACCAACTCGATTCCGCAGCCCCTATCCAATCCATGTGTATTTATTCATTTAATCGGTTAATATTTTTAGTTGGAACTTTTGATTTCTTGCCTAATCCAATGGTAATAGCAATTTTTATCGTGCAAAGAAAAGAAAATATTTTCTCTATCTGTCGGTTTTGTTTGTTTGTTTTCGAAATGCTCAACAGTTATCACATGATTGTGAGAAGAGTGATCTTAATCAGTTGTCATGTACATCACTGCCAATTGAATTCCTCAATCCGTTGGTTGTTTGTTTGGAGAAGGGCAGAGATGTTGCTGTTCTTCTCTCAATTTCCTTACGGTATGAATGACGAGTGAATGACACGAGTGAGTGACGGGGTGAACTTGGTAATAAAATAAATAACAATATTATTAATTATAATTATTATTATTATTAATTGGTCACTTTTAGATAACGAATCGTGTCATGATTTAAGTGGCCAAATTTCTTATTACTTAAATGAAGTATTTGGTGAAAATAAAAATAAAAATAAATGCATTTATCACATGTTAACGAGCAGCTGCGTGCTGAAATTCCTCTCTTTTGTACAGAAAGCTATAAAACTATGAATTTCTGCTCTTTGTTGTTATTACTCTACAATGTTTATTATGCACTTTTAACTTGTGATCATGTTAGAAATGTTTTCCATTTTGGTTTTCAAACTTGAAAAGTTTGCTTTGAAAACTTTGTTCGAAAAACATTAAAAATAGTTGACAGCCCTTGTTCGTTTCTGTGTAATCGTTAGTTTACAGCCTTATTTTATTCTTTTATTGCACACGCTTAACATTTTCAATTCAAATTGGTTGCGCAATCGTAAGAATTAACTCACGAATCGAATTGATTGCACAATCAAAACGGATTTTATAACTTTTATTTTATTATTCCAATCATTACATCCTGATCTAAATTTCACAATGCCGCTCTGTTGAAATTGATAATTAGTCTATTTACCACATTGCAGTCGTTGGAAAACTTCGGTCAACATTTGATTACAAAGTGCAGCGTACGGATTCAGTTGAACCAAAGCCGATTTGGCAAAAGAGCTTCCTAAAAGAGATGCTGCTTCAAAGTCTGTTTTCGAATCTTCGCACCGACCTTTCAAACGATAGATAAGGCCCCTCTGACATAAAGCTTCTTTAGCGACTCGGCCACGACCATTGCTCAATCTGATTGCATCATTCAGGTCAGACAGGGCAGCTGCAAATGGAATTTAATCAAATATAATCAGTCGTCCATTGGTTGGTAAAGCACTGGACAGAACAGATTACCATCAACGTTAGAATTGAGGCGGTGCGCTTGAGCCCTGTTATTATAAGCCGATGCATTTGGAGATAATTCGATCGCTTTTGTAAAATTTTCTATCGAATGTATAAAATCACCGGATTCCGCTGCCCGAACTCCCTCCAGTTCCAGTTGATTTATTGTGTCCGATATTGCCGACGCGTCTAGAAAAAAATAATTTTTTTTTAAATAAATAAACGAAGGTTTTGAAATTTTAGCGTTGTAACTGTCATACATACCTCCATTTTCAATATTTGCCGTAGCTTCTTCGTCTGGACATTCATCGATTGGAGAAAGATGACCGAATATTGCATCCAAAACAGCGCGGTCGTTTGCAGACGACATCGGGATGAACGAGACCGACGAGAAGGAACGAGAGATGATGAGAGTTCACACCATAGCCTACGGTTTGATAATACGTGTTTTTCAAACAATATAAACTCAGGTTTTAGCAAATCGCGTGAAAGTAAATATTCTAAGAGACAAAAATTGTAAAATAAAAAAGGAATATTAACTAATTATGAAATTATAAAAGAAAGAAATGATTAATGACCATCACCAGGGCCGTATAGCGTAAGCATTGAAAATCTAAATCTTACAAAATGGCCGATGATAACGACGATGATGTGTGTGACAGTTGGGAAGATATGCTGGACAATAACGTAAGTTTTAAACAAAATATATAGCTGAGCGATTCCGGTATATTAAATTGTATGGTTTCGAATTTTTAGAATACAAATTTGTATAACATTGATCAGATTTATTTTGATGATTAGTTTGTGGGTGGGAATAGAAGAACAAAAAGCTATATTTAGTTTTGATTATTGTGATAGAAAGTACCTAAAATAAGTACTGTCGCATAATATTGTGCAGGTACTGGAAGAACATTTGAAAAAGATAACGCCACACACAATCCCGGACGACGAAAAGATCGAGTAAGTTATAAATAGTTAAACTGTTAAGTCAAGCACATTAAATTACACACGTGTTTTTTTTTTGTGTTTTTTTTTTTTTCTTTTTTTCTTTTTTTCTTTTTTCAGATTGTCGTGTGGTCAGAACGTTTACGTCGGCCCGATGATTCTCCAAGAAGACACGGGGAGAACCCCATACTCACCGCCTGAACCACAAGTGAAAATATTAAAACGACCGACAAATTCAGCGCATCACCATCATGACACCAACAGCGGTGCAACAGCGACACATACACCTACATTGATGAAAAATGTGACATTAGTTAATTCAATCCAGACAAATGCTCTAATAAATGGAGAAAGAATGACCAAACAGCCGGTTAAGAGCCTACAACAAAGAGAGGCAGAATACGCCGAAGCGAGATTAAGGATTCTCGGATCAGCGAAAAGTGAAGAAGAAATAGCAGAAGAGAGGTTGAACTAGCAATTTTCATTTCGATTTTTATTTTTACTTTTATTTTTATTTTTATTTTTTATATTTTTATATTTTTAATTGAAATGGTTGATTAAACTTGTAGATTGGCTAAATTGGGCCTGAATTCACACCCAGAAATCGCTATCCGTGGTCTCCATTTGTCACAGCACGATCAATCCAGTAATAACGTTGTCCGTCAACCGCGTGGTCCGGACGGAACTTTAGGTTTTTGTTTAAAACGGTAGCGGCCGAAAACACGTTAGGACTAAATACTCAAACGATGCGCGCTCTCCGATGGACTCTGGAACATCTGAAATTGGGAGGCGTAGAAAAACGGCTGGGCAGGATGCATTGCCGCGTTCGTTCAAAGCGCATGTCAATTGAAGTTGTTGGACGCAGCTTTCATCATATCAGCTTGTTTGTGCTTTATGCATGTGCTCGTCCACTGACGGCTGATGAACGGAAACCATCCATTTGGTGATAAATTGTACGCATCCCTTTGTGCTACAGGAATCTATTTTTTGCTGGGACATATATTTTGACAAATTATGTATTTACTATTCTTGTACAAGGATTAAATGGCGTTAGTTCCTAGAGATGTTGGCCTGAAAGCTAACCTAAATGCAGAAAATGTGTTTTATTCGGAGCACGTGAGATCTATATTTTACAATACACCAATTTTTTTTTTTCTTATTATCATTGTTATTATTGTTACACAAGTTCTTGTATATACAGAAAAGCCATCGATATATTTCATACTGAAGGTACATCGACTGGCGCAGATATTTTCTTAGTAATATAATATAATAACAAATATTTAAATTTGTTTGTATTCAAATACATCTTTTTTAAAAATAAATAGAAATGCTTAATCGCTCGTAACAATTTTGTATGTCATAATTTGAGACTTTTATCGCAACTTGCAAGAATCGATGTATCTACAGTACATACAAACATTATAGAATTAGTTGCCTAATACAATAGCTTACAAAAAATTTGTTCCAAACAAACCACTTCGTTTTAGATTTCTCAGTCGAAAATATAATTACTAGCCATGTCTGAGAAAGGGAAGCTTTATTTTAAAAATAGTTTCGTTTCAGAAACAAACGTGGCAGAAACAACAACAAGCTGTGGCATAGTATTGAACTTTTCATGAATTGATAAAATTTTTTTTATACAGAACAACAAGAAGCGGTTTTCATACACAACGTGGTTAAACTACTTGTAAGGGAGTTAAGTTTTGCGTTGAGAAAGCTAAAATTGTCCTCCTGTGATAGAAACAACTAGAAAAACAAGCGGATGCGGGACACCGTTCGATTCGAAAAAGGGAAGAAAAAATTTTGTTGTGCTTTTTCTCAAAAAGGCACTTGTATGGAAAACAAATTGTTTTATGTTAGTAAGGTTACATTCGAGTAATTATTCTTTGCGATTTCAATTGATTGGGACCGTAGATAGAATGGGAGAGAATTTAAAAAAAGGCACCCGTCTCCAAAGCGCATGAGCGAACATTAAGAAGCAGACAAGAAACTTATAAATTTGAGGGGGTTTTCTTTTTTTTTTCTTTTTTTTTTTTGCTTGTTTGCGGTTAAGTTTTTCAGAGGCGTCGACCTGTTTATCATGAGAAGGCAAAACATTTCCTCGTCTGAAAAAGGGTGAAAGAGCTGCCATCGTGCGATCGTATTGTAATACTGAGTGAAATTCGGGCCGACATCACTCACGAAGACAAAACAACATTCAACAACCCCGTTCAAAGTATATACTGTACAAATTAAAATTAAACGTGTGTCAATGACGGAACGGTGAGTTGATGACTCAACCAACACACGCTACTTGGTCGTCAAAATCGTGACGAATGCTGAAAATAACAAAATTAAAACGAATGAGTATTCAATTTTTTCATATCGCTTTTACAGCTGATAAAAACTCTTAAAATTCCGTCGAAATGGTAATAACAGCGCTATCTCTTTTTCATATCTAGGCTACGGAAGTAATGAAAATATGATTTTTTTTTTAAATGTTTATTTCTCTCTTCTCCCGAGATAGCACCGTCAAGTTTTAGCAGATTCAGATTAATATATTTCTCCGTACCTTCGTAATTAACACGTCCATCGCCATCTATATCGGCTTCTTTGATCATATCGTCTACCTCTTCATCGGTTAGTTTTTCACCCAAATTTGTCATGACGTGACGTAGCTCAGAGGCGCTGATGAAACCATCTCCGGTTTTGTCGAACACCCTATCGAGCATGCAAATAAATATCTAGTTAATGAATCGCCGGATCACATTTTTATCACGAAAATTACTTGAAGGCTTCGCGCAACTCCTCTTCGCTATCAGAATCCTTCATTTTTTTGGACATCATTTGTAAGAACTCGTTAAACTCGATAGTTCCATTTCCTAGAATTAAAACACCGCGAGAAATTAAATTGTAATTAAAATAATATATCTAACGGCGCACCCTCTACGTCAATTTCGTTGACCAAATCTCTCAGTTCATTTTCGGTAGGTCGCTGTCCAAGCGAACGCATCACCACGCCCAATTCTGCCGTTGTAATAGTGCCATCTTCATCTTTGTCGAACAACATAAATGCCTCTTTGAATTCTGAACGACAATAAAAGTAAGGTAACCCAAACCCGTTTACATTTAGCATTGCAGCTACGATTGTGATTACCTGCAACTAATTCCTCTGTTAGTCCGTATTCCGACTGCAATAAAAGTTGTCAATAATTGACTTGTTAGGTGCGACATAACAAGAGTCATCGTTGGGAGTACTACAGGAAAGCTCACACTGCCTAAACGCTACTCTACACGTGCACAATTGGCATTCAAACATCCATTTTACACATTCTGCCGATTGTAAACGACTGCAAGAGGCATTCCTAAAATTACACATGAATTCCCGGATCATGCACCCCTGAGTTGGGCCGAAAAAAGAAGAAAAACACGTTGTTCTCACCAGATTAATCGTGACAATGAGTTCATAGTGTTTGGTCTGCGCCTGTCTTTTGGACTTCTTTCCTGGATATCCTTTAGGCGGCGGGGCCTTTTGAGCTCCTTTTTGTGCACCCTTTTGTTGGGCTTTTGACCCGGATCCTTTAGTCGGAGTTTTGGGTGGACCTTTGGAGCCTGCCTTTTGGGCCGCTTGTAATTTGGCCCCTGTTTGGCTTTTGTTGGGCAGCTCGACGGGCGCCTTGTTGCGAGCCTGCAAGTAAAAAGCAAAACGACGCTTTGACATCAGCGATATGTCGCTTAGGAAAAACCCCCCCCACTCACGCCCTGGTGGGGACGAATGGCAAATTGACGAAGCATTGTCCAGTGTAAGGGCAACAAGTCCAAAGAGCCAAGTGCCAGATCGATGGCATTTTTAATCCATGCGAGTGAGCGATTGGCAAATAGTTAGTTGCAAGCACTTCCTCGCTCCTGGGAGATCCCAGAATCACGTGATGAATGAGGAAGAAAAAAAGAATCACGAACACTCACACAAACACAAGGCACAGGCATACAAATAACAGAAAAATATTTGTGAAAATAAAAGAAATAGAAGTGTACAGAAACAGTATAATAAGATGGAAAGAGGCCATACTCAAGCCGCTTCCAACAGAAAAACGGTACGGAACGGAATACGGAACGGAACGGAGCGGAATGGAAGGGACGGGATTGAGGAACGGAAAAGGGAGCGACGTAAAGTCGCTCTAGATTTGGCCCGCACGTAGCGCTCCAAAAAGATAATGGTTAAAGTGCAGTGAGAGGCACGTGCAAAATGGGCGGTACATTGAGCCACAGCAGCGGGGAGAGGCAGAAGAGCACGTACCCGTCGCTGGCTGTTTCGACGCATTATGGAGCCGAGCACACCTGCCATGATTAAAGATGGCAACGCCGACTCAAAACAGACGAGAACTGCGAAGATGTGGATGAAGATCGGCACAGGAAGAACACACGCTGTTCACAGGATTGGCTGCCACTCGCACCCAACGGGCCTAAGCACACAGCACACATGGTCTATTTAAACCTTTGTAGATACCCCCCAATAAAAATAGCAATCAAACTACAGAATCAAAGAAAAATTCAATTTTTATGTGCAGATAATAGAGAAAAAACAGTGGTGATTTGAAAACATCAAATCACCGGACATGGCAGGCGGTGCTCACTGCATGATATTGCAAAGTTACTGTTACTTTTACTCTTTTTTTTTTTTTTTTTTTTTAACTTTTACTTTAGTTAGGGCTGACTAGGGAATATTTTTTCTTTTGTGCTATTTTATACTCACCTGCGTGTACACTGTATGTTATTTAATATTTCATGTTGCTTAATGGAACATCAGGATATCATGTACTACTGTGGTTACGTTCAAGTTGACTGGTGTGAAGTCGAATCGAAGGCGGAGCTTTCGCTTACTGTCGACACTTTGATGCGTAACAAAATTGGGATCGATAGATGACACGAGACGATAAGCAGTTATAACATGCAATGCATGTTTAAATGTCAACATTCACTACAGGTCTAATGCGGTTACCAAATTTTTTGGATTAGAAGCGCCTCTCTTGTGTTCAGTAGCGTTTTACAACGTTACACACCATAAACGTTACACATGTGGTGTAACGATTTCAATGCTTTTAAAAAAATGATTTTTCTTGAAGTAATCTAAAATTCCTCAAAATTATTTCAAAATTAGCATTTGAAAAGAATAGAAGCGCGCGCTTCTAATCCGAGAAATATTAAAAACAAAATAAATTATTATGTGCTTTAACTCAACTCGCCAAATTTTGAAATTTGTTTTCGTTGTGTTGCTAATGATGCTTTTAACTTTAAAGGGGTGAACTAATTCACTGTTGTTGAAGTAAATTAAAAAACTGAGTTGTAGTTCAAATAGGCGCTTGTCGACCTGCACAACACATGTTTTATTTGAACAATTTGGCCACGAGCGAATAACGAGTGGACATTTGCGCATGCGCACTCGTGTCAGTTTCATTCAACCTTGAGCGTGAAGGACGGTCGATAAAAGATTTCTCCTTTCCTTCCCTCATGAAATGTGATGGGAATTCTGTGCTACCCTCATGGGTTTGGTGATGTACAAATGGCCATGTTCAAACAACACACTCCTTATTTACAATATTCATGTGCCATTATGGCATTATTTATGGTCCAACATTTGACAGACTTGCTTTATAATGGAGGAGGAATATTTTTTTCTTTCTTTTCAAGAGTAAAGATTTTCTGGGAGAATTCCAAGTAAATTTAGTTTCTCTCATTTCCTCGAACGGGAATTCCTATTGGTAAAATGTTGGTTGTATTCAACAAAATGAAAAATCTAATTGATTAAATTCTTCGAAGAAAAAATTGTTTTCACCGGATTTTTTCTCTCGTTGGTGCTTAAGACTATTGATTTTAATATAAAACAAATGCAATTTCATGTTTTAAAATGCAATTTTGTGTAAGAAATCTAATCTATATTCAAAATGTTGCGAACCAAGAGCAGTTTATCTTCAAATCTATTTAAAAATTAAAAACAAATCACCTGCCGTTGGAATCGCTTTCTACCAAGCTTGTAAAAGTGGTTTACCAGTAAATTAAATTATAATTAAATGTTAGATGAAGATAAAAAATTTAACAGTATTTTCCCATTTACAAAATGAAAGCCTATCATTAGGTGAGCGACAGTAATTAGATTTGCCGAACTATTCTAAGTCCCGTTGTCATCATTCATCGATTTTAAACATTGAAGTGATTGACATAATTATAAATTGTGCATCCAGAATTATTAATACACGCAACAAAATTAATTCAAAATGTAAATAAATAAAATTTACTTTAGAAACTCACAAGTGGTTGCATTAGTTTTTTTAGTTTTTTTTTAAAAATTTATTTTTTAAATTTTTAAATATTTACGTTTTTTATGATTATAAATATTCTAGTCTTTTTTATTTAGTGTTTATTTAGTTTTTAAAGAAGAGTAAGCCCATTTTACCAACTAAAAAAAAAAACTATTAATTTGGGAGATAGAACCCAGGACGTAAACGTAAACAGCTCAGAATAAACTCAGAAACTAGAGCTCATTTTGACGATTGCATCGTCACGTGTGCCACATCCAAAATAGCGGCTAGCTGCATACCGGATCGTCTTCATTTGCCCGCTAGCCGCCTTCTCATCAAGCACTCAGGAGCAAATCGAAAATGGTGAGAATCTCTGAGCAAATCGATAACGTTTTTCCTTTTATCAAACCTCATTTTAATTCCAGGTGGAAGAACTAACCAAAGAGCAATCGGCCAGTAAGTTTTCTCAAATAATTAGAAAATATTTCTAAATTTTTTTCTCGCATCCTTATCCTTATAAGGGCATGTAAGATTGGTATGTGGAGTGTAGTATGTCAGTATTGATTACTATTTAGCTCCATCAAGAAACAATGCAACCAACTGTATTATCTTACCACACATTAAAAGTACTAATTATAACTATTTTGTGCGTATAGTGTTGAAGAAGGCATTCGACATGTTTGACAAGGAAAAGAAAGGTTTTATCCACACAAGCATGGTCGCCACCATTTTGCGCTCAATGGGTCAAACATTCGAGGAAAGAGATCTAATGGGCTTGATAGATGAGATCGATTCCGACGGTTGGTTCATTGATCCAATGTTATTCAATTCAATTGCTCTTTTCGAATAAATAATAGATGAGTAAAACGATTATTTTGCGTGATTTTAGGCAGTGGAGAGTTGGAATTCGATGAGTTTCAGCAGTTGGCGGCGAGGTTTGTGGTGGAGGAGGACTCCGAGGCGATGCAGGAAGAACTGCGTGGTGCTTTCCGGATGTATGACAAAGAGGGCAATGGCTACATCAATGTATCGGACTTACGAGAAATTCTGCGCGCTTTGGACGACAAACTGACTGAAGATGAAGTAGATGAAATGATTACTGAGATCGATACAGATGGCAGCGGTACCGTCGATTTTGATGGTAAGTTTTTTCATTGGAATTCGAATTTATGTTTGATGAAAACAATACTACTTTACAGAATTTATGGAGATGATGACAGGCGACTAAATGTAAAATTCAGTCAAGTCTGGAAAATTGTTACCATTTATTATATCTTTAACGATATTAAATGAATTGAATCCGTAGTTTCGATAATAAATCGACAATTTTGGCTTACATGCCTCGTTCCCTAGCAATAAACTCTTCCAGAATGGTAGCAGCTGCGCGCAAAGTAAAGACCGTTACCATGGCAGCAGAGCCAGAGAGAAAGAGAGAAAGAGAAAGAGAGAAATAAAAAATCACCAATGGCTTGAACTCGTGCCAAGATCGTGACGACTTCACCTTGGCATCCAGAGGGAGGAAGGAATCGAGTTTAGGATAAAAGATGAGGACGTAGGAAAGAGAGGAGCACTGGGACAGGGGATGTGGCAGTTGGAAAGGACACGGGGGGAATCGCTAAGACGAGGCAACGGCACAACCTCTGTTGATACTCAACATGGGCTCTTCGGTTTGATGGGCGTGAAGTGATTGTAGTGGGGGCGGGGCTGGCTTGTGTCACCTGTTTTCATCAGGGACCGTGTTTAACCCTTTGCTCGTTATCGATTTTTGCTGAACATTTCGTGCGGAGAGTTTGTTTCTTCCGTTGAAATGAATTAAAATGACCTTTTAGTTTTTCTGGCGATTAATTTAGAACTGTGAACAAGGTCGAATAGACAATTTGGCCCCGCCTCCACAACCATTCAATGGCGGCCGATTGAACGTTACGCAGAAAAGCAAATCACCCGTCGATGGGGCCGCTTTCCGATTTCTCAAGATTGTACACAGTTGAGTTTAAAAAAATTGTTTTGAAGGTTTTTTTTGTTTCTACAATTTGTAAGTTTGAAGAAATTATCAATATGAAAACACCGCCTTTTTTTGGACACATCTAATTGGATTATTTAAATACCTACTATCAATGCGTCAATACTTACCCGGGACATGACTCGTAAGGAAAAAGTGGCTGTCTTCATGGTGAAGGATGAGTTGACGACGCGACCAACACAACATACAATGGCCCAAATCGGAGCCTAGATCGCTTGCTGCGAGCCCGGTGCGCGCGCCACGTACAAATCAGGTGGCGCTCCAAGTTCTACCAAAACATCATCATCTGTTTGCAACTGCACATGCGCGTAGAATTTTCTCATTACATTTATTTTATCTTTCATTTTGTTCGGATTATTGTTTTGCGGAAATTTTATTTCTTGATAACAATTTCAGGATTTCACACATGGTGCCAAGTGTTTCGCGCCGAATAAAAATGAGTTCGAAAACGAAACGTGTGAATTTTAATTGCCTCATTAACGCAAACAAAAATGTTAATTTTTGGTTACGATGGATTTTTAAAAAGTAATAAATTTAAATTTTATTCAAGAATTTCTTTGTTTCGATATTTTGTTTTCTTTCGAATCATATCAGTAGAAAAAAAATTTCATTTTTATCTAGGGCGACCGTGTCAAAAATATTTCGAAACCGAACGTTAAACCAAAAAAGGCCATTTATCCACATCTCGAATTTTGCGAGAATTAACGTGATGCGCAGCTAGTGTGCGCGTCAGCAATGGATGAATACGGTGAATAGTGGCGGTTTTCATTTCGTTCTCCTTTGATCTCCTTCTGTGTTTCTTCGCTCGAAACAAATGCCTGGTGGTTAATGGCGGTCTGAAACGACTCGAAGCTGGACGAGTTACGCTTAATTATTACTCACAAAAATTGATCGTCGGCGAAAGACTAATCTGTAAACTGTAGACGCCGTACCAATGGTGAAACATTTGCAGATGGGCCTGCGTGCATTTCTCCTGTTGGCATCCAAGATATGGAGTTTCGTGTGTTATGTGATCAAAAAACAAACAAGAGCCGTAAGTATAACTGTCTTTTAAACGTGACGAAGGTTTGTTCTGATGTATTGATACCGTTTGTAGGAAATAAAAGTTAAAACTTCTAACGATTTATTTGAAATTTTACATTTTTTTGACATTTACTTCATTTTTCTAGGTGATACAACATCAAACTATCAAATACGAAATTCTCCCTTTATCACCGCTATCAAAACACAGATTGAGTAAGTATTGGGGCTAAAAAAGAGCCTAAATATAACTTTGTATTATAATTATATCACAACGCCAACTTGTGAACCCATTGGCAACGTACACAAAAGAAAATTTGGATGTTCGTGAATATAAAAAAAATTTTTCATCGACAAATTATATAACAGAAATCAGAATTGTAGAAAATGTATTTTTAAATTGAATAGAAATATTATACCATATGTATAAATATATACATTGAAATTATTTAACGTGATAAATTATCTAAAAATAAGATAAAATAGTTTTATTCGGAACAAATTACATTGCATCACGCTACGAATTGATTTTACTTACTTGGTTTAAAACGAATTTTATTTTTTCTAATTCTTTGTGTTTTTTTTTTAAAAATAGGTCTTGTAAAAAGAAAAGTTTTAGTTTTAGATTTAGACGAAACACTCATCCACTCGCATCATGATGGCGTCATTCGACAGACAGTTAAGCCAGGAACGCCACCAGATTTCATATTAAAGGTTTATAATATTTTTTAAATTAAACTTAAACTTCGGAATCTTAATGTTTATTGAAATTACACATCGAATGACAGGTCACAATTGATAGACATCCTGTGAGGTTTTTCGTACACAAACGGCCTCACGTGGACTTTTTTTTAGATATAGTAAGTTGGTACTGTAACAAAATTTTGAATTATTACTAAATTGTTTACGTAGGTAAGTCAGTGGTACGATTTAGTCGTTTTTACGGCCAGCATGGAAATATACGGCGCTGCGGTTGCAGATAAATTAGACAACAATCGAGGGATCCTATCGAGGAGATATTACCGTCAAGTATGGGCTCGTTTACCTCAGTTTAGATCGTTTATCAAAACACTTTGCTTCATTTAGGATTGCACATTAGACTACGGGAGTTACACAAAAGATTTATCAGCAGTTTGCAGAGATCTATCGAGCATTTTCATCTTAGACAACTCACCAGGAGCTTACAGAGCTTATCCAGGTTGGAGTAAATGATTGTTTTTCCATTCATATGTTTTTTTAAAATGCTGAAATTGTGCAGACAATGCCATACCCATTAAATCATGGTTCTCCGATCCGACGGATACGGCGCTGTTAAACTTGTTGCCCGTGCTAGATGCGTTGAGGTTCACGTGTGACGTCCGTTCAGTTCTTTCTCGAAATCTTCATCTTCATCGCCTGTGGTAGCATTAGGTGAATCAAGAAAACTCATCGCTGAAAACTAACTGTATTAAAAATAAAACGTTTTAATTTTTTATTTCTTGTTACCAGGTTTCATTTATGTCGTCAATTTTGTGACGCTGTAATTTTGTACAGTGTCTTGTAAACTTGTGTATAAAGTTAAATTTGGCAAATAGACACGTTTAAACCCGAAGATGTGAAAAGTTGTATAATCCTTTTTAATACATAGAACAGTTCATTTGAGATCCTTAATTCACATCAGCTACTGATTTCAATAATATTCCTGTACGGTGATTACAAATGTATTCTTACCAGCAAGACAAAATAGTTGATTACATCATTTTTATTTTGGAATCAATATTACAACCAATCATAGATGTTAATTCTAACATCTCGTCAATCATTTCCGCTGCCACGAGAAAAAAAGGGAACCAAAAAACAAAGAGAAAACAAAGATAAATGGTAGCAAATAAACAAATACGATAAAATTCCCTCAAAATGGGCAATCAAATCAGGCAGGTTAAAAAAAATTGTTATTTGTTACAAGACAACTAACCCTTTACGCATGAGAATTATTATTATTTTTTTTTTTAAATAGAAACTAGAGCCACAATTTTTCTCCTTCCTTTTTGCAATAGATTATTAGGCCTCGTCGGTGTTTTAAAAATTATTACTCTTAACGTCGAGGCCCCCAAACAATATTTTTGGGCACATCGGCACAGCCGAAAGATGGGAACTCTGCGTTGCTCGAAGTGTCTGGCGCTGTTTGTTCCCAAGGACCTCCTTTGACTACAAACCCTTTCGGTTCGCTTCGAGGATGAAAATCTTCCTGCTTCTTGCTCGGAGCTTCTGTGTACTGACGCATGTATTCGGCATCATTAATGTCTTGCATCTGAAAGCAAAAACATACGCATTACAAATTGATTCAAAACAAAAATATTTATATATTCACATAGTTATCTTCTAAATTGAGCAGATGATCCTTGGCCTCCTGTACGTTTACTTCCAATCCACTTATGACGACCAAATTAGGATCAGAATCGCTATCGCGTGGAAATCGGATGTCGACTTTATATTGTTCCATGATTTTTCTAATATTTCGTCCTTTGGCTCCGATCAGACGAGAATGAACGCGATGATCAATACTCACATCTTCACTCACCATGTTCTCCTATTAAAAACAAGTTTCCAACATTGATTATTGATTTCCTCATGTTTTCAACAGCTCGTACCAATTCCTGGACTATCTTATCAATGGTCTCTTTAGCAGCATGAGCGTTTTTCTCGTAGCCAGTGATAATGATGATATTTTCCTCCGAAACGCCTTTCTCAGGAAACTGAATTTGTACGTCATGGTCTTGCCTAATTTTAGAAATAACCGCCCCCTTGCGACCGATGATCTTCGGGTGATGTTTGGGGTCTACTTCAACGCTTAAATGGAAGCTGCGCAACGTCTGAAAAAATATTTATGAATTTTTATTCCCGGAATTATTTTTTTTATCCAAATTTCAAAATACCCTATCCAGTTTCTCCTTCTCCAAATGTTCCACCCGATTTTCCAAAGCTAACTTCGCTTGCTCCACGTTGGACGGTGTGCCGCTAACTTTAATCACATCACTTTGTTGATTGACAGGCGGAACTACAATGTTCACGTCAAAATCCTTCATCAGTTCGCGCACATCTTTGCCCTTCTGCCCGATAATAAAGCGATGGAAGTCGTAAGGAACGTATACCTCGACTGTGATTGGTACCAAGGCCTGAAAATCAATATCGAATTAATTTTAAACGTTCTTAAAAAAAAAATCGTGCGACATTACAAAACTCACCAACAATGCTAGTTTGGCTTTCTCGCAATTCTCGTTTTTACCAGTAATTTTGATGATATCATTCTTTCTGGGCTTATCGTCCATCCCAATTTCTCCATCATTCATATGCAAATCGCCATTGAATTGAACCTCATCTCCGTTTTGTGGAAGCACCTCGTCGTCCCCTTCTCTGTTCTCGCGATCAGGAAACTTGATTTGCACATCAAATTCCTGAGTAATATTCTGCACTTTGCAACCTTTCGCGCCCATCACTGTACGGTGATGCGGTTGTGCGATGCTAAATTCTATTGTCACTTGTTGTTGCTACATTCAACGTAATACAAAATGAGGATACTAGCCTTTTTATTTTAGTTTTGCTGCTCTTACCAGCTCATTGACGATTTCATTGATACGTTGAACTGCAGCGTCAACGCAATCTTTGGCTCCTTTGAGCACAACAGCATCGCTGTTGAATCCACTGCGGGGGAAACTCACTGCAACTCCACCATACTCTTCGCTAATTTCTCTCAACACCTGACCCCGGCGCGCCACAAAATGGCGGTGGAACTTTGGATCGACACTGATGTCTCGCTCAATAATATTGTCCTAAATGTTTACAGTTTTTAATCAGTTTTTAATTTTTAAGAGAAAACATGGCAGGCGGGCTTACCAGATTCTTAATCAGAATTTCAAGTTCAACTTTGGCTTGATTAGCGGCTTCTTGTTTCCCAATTATCATGATTAATTCACGATCTTCATCATTAGCTGATGGGAAAATAATTCGAGCACCAGTTTTATCCCTAACTTTACGGATGTTAGCCCCATTTCTTCCAATAAGAAACTTATGATGTTCCGATTTAGCCCGCACTTCGCACGTAAAGCTTGCCAATTGCTGAAATAATAATTTAAAAAAAATTAATTGTTAAAATGCAAAAATGTAATTAAACTTACTTTTTCGTTAGCCAGCTCCTGCAATTGCTTCCTAGCCTTCTCCACATCCTCTTTGGGGCCACGAATAGTGACCTCGTCACTGCCGGAACCTTCCTGCGGAAAGAGGATATTAACTCCGCACTCCTCAGTGATGGATCGGATGAGACGACCCTTAGCGCCAATGACGGAATTATGAAGTTTGGCTGGAATGGACACATTGACTGAAGCAATGTTCTCCTAAAACAAACAAAATATCAAAATTCTGCCGACGTGATCAATTAAATTAACCAATCTTACGTGGGTATTCTGAATCTCCAAAATCCTGCGTCGCGCTTCTTCCACGTTAGATTTCTTGCCAGTGATAACAATAGCGTCTGAAGAATGTCCTTCAGCCGGTAATTCTATTTTAGTGTCAGTCTCATCCCGAATCTGAAACAATGACAGTCGTGAGTACATTAAAGAATAAATTACTCAAAATTCACCTTTTTAATGGTAACTCCGGCTTTTCCAATGATATATTTGTGCAGTTGCTTGTATATACCAACAGCGATGGAGTAGTTGTTCTCGATCAATTCCTTGTTTAATTTCTGCAAATATTTGTAGCATTGTTCGACGTCCTCTTTGGGTCCACGGATGGTGACCACATCGCACTTATTACCTGCACAAAAAAAACACTCAAATTTAATACAAACTGAAATTTGCGTACAATTTTTCCATCTCCTCACCCGAATCAGGAAAAGTTACATTCACTTGATTGAATTTGTCACGAATCTCTTTTATTTTTTCCCCTTTACTGCCAATTATGTTTCGGTGGAACTTCTGATCAATTATGATGTCGCGGCTCTTTTCGTTCTCCAATTTCTTCACCATCTCCTCCAATTCTTGCCTAGCTATGGCCACACCTTGAGCATTCCCTTCGATACGAATTATAGTATTGCGTTCATCACCCGATGGAATATTAATAAGCACATTTGCCTCCTGTTTCAATCGATTCACTGGAAAAGAAACCATTTCAGCCGACATATCTACTAACACACCTAGAAATTATTAACTCACCATTTGCACCATTTTTTCCAATAATGTGCTTATGAAACTTGGGCTCAACTTCAATTTCCACGAAGTGAAGCCGGTTTTGCAGATCCAGTGCCATCTTCTCAATCTCATTTTTAGCTTGTTCTACTTCCTCTGGCGGCCCTTCGATTAAAATCTTGTCTTCGACGTCGCGAAACTCGACATGAAGTTTGGGAAGATCTTGAGTAATCAGTCTTATATTAGCGCCTTTCTTTCCAATGATGAATTTGTGCAGCCAACTAGGCGCCGCTACAACCGCCTCGGCCATGCTGTTAGCCTAGATTGAAAACAATTTTAATTATCTCGCAAACCCATCGCACCTGTAAATATGCACCCACTTTTGCATAAACTAAGTTGAGAGCAGCTCCGAGTTTGTCTTGTTCTCCTCGCAGCGTTATGGTCTCGACGGGGTTGTCCAGTTGCGGCATCTCGACCGAGACACCAGTGTGCGCTAGGATTTCTTGTAAAGTATTTCCTCTCGGACCAATCACGTATTTATGATGAGATTTGCGCACTTCCATCGATACAGTTTGGCACTTCAATTTCTAAAAAGAAAGAAAATGCAATGTTTTTAATGTTTCAATATAATGTTTTTCTTTACCTTTTCCTCATATATTTTCGTTATCATTTCTTTGGCTTTCGCCACTCCTTCCTTTTCACCCGAAATGGTAATTTCGTCCTTAATGACAAAACTCGGCGGCATGTTGATCCGAACATTGTTCTCACTAGTGATACGATTGACATTCTCGTTATGAGCGCCCGAAATAAACGGGTGATACATTTTGGGAATGGACAAGCGCACAAAATCCAATTTGGCCTATCAAAAATAAAAATCATCGTAATTCGTTAAAAGTTAATCAAACACCAAAGTAGCTTACCTGTTCGTCCGAACAAAGCTGAATCTCATGTCTTGCCTTTTCAATGCCGTCTTTCGTTCCCAAGATACGAATTGTGTCTGAATTCTCATCAGGTCGCGGAACTGAGATCTTTGTAGCTGTCGACATTTCAATGTCATGTAGATTTTTCCCACTTTTGCCAAGAATAAAACGATGATGTTCTTTCGGTATGCTGATACTCCCATTCGCTTGGGTTTGCAACGAATTGATGATTTCACGACGTGCATTCATGACGGCATCTTGTTTTCCCGTCGCCAAGATGGTCAAGCTCTGATCTTTGCTGGAATTTACCTCGATATGTGCACCCGTCCTTTGCATGATGTCCGCGCATATCTTAGCTTGTTCTCCTTGACCACCAAATTGGCTGTCGATTTCTTTGTACCTGCGCTCTTCTACCGGTACACGGAAAACCTTTAAAATTTAAAAACCAAAAATCAATTAAATAATTTTTAACGCAAACAAGCTAACAGATGTGAAAAACAAACAGTTTACACAAATGGCTGACGCTAA
Source organism: Strigamia transsilvanica (assembly GCA_034701245.1). Classification (NCBI taxonomy): domain Eukaryota; kingdom Metazoa; phylum Arthropoda; class Chilopoda; order Geophilomorpha; family Linotaeniidae; genus Strigamia; species Strigamia transsilvanica. The sequence goes on along the minus strand of JAQIXU010000541.1, from coordinate 5,849 downwards.
TAACTAACTCAAACGTACTTGAGTGATGACGGAAGAACTCATCTTCATTTTCTGATTCCAAGTGCCCTTTAATTGATCCATGGGCCGAGGTTCACTCTCAGGTAGGGCAGGAAACACCTCATCGTAACTGTACGTAGGTTCGTACGCATCGTGCTGCTCCTCAAACATCTTGTTATCGTGTTGAATATCCAGACTCATTTTCGAGGACCTATTCCAAGTCGTGACAGCACAACTAAGGAATAATTAAAGTGAAAAAAAAACGGGATTCAAAATTCAATTTTATTTCCAGTGTTTAAAGTTGTGAGCCCAAGTGGCGTTTGGGAAAATGCCATGTCAATCTCAACCTACTTTGTGTCGTGCCACGTAGGGGAGCGGTCAAAACTACTGGCGACTTTGAACTTTAATCAAAGTTCAATTTAATTAATTCATTTAGATTTTACACAATTTTTGTCCAATCCGGATATATATCTTTCTTTTTTTCTTTTTTTTAAGTAAATAATTGATCAAAGAGGTTCAAAGTTTTTAACTCCCTAAGTGTAGTTTGTCAACTTTCTACGACGCGTGCTTCGATTACGTAACGATAAGAGAAGACACGAAATGTCTAATCTGTATATTAGTCGTTGTAAATACCGATGGAAAGATGCAGGTTATTGCAAAAAATAAGTAAAAGGGATGTTTTCAATGTGTGTTAGGCCTACACGCCGACCGTCGACGTGTCAAGATCAAACATACGGATCGTCTCACAAACACCACACAGCTCGACTCTGTGACGATAACTCACGGTACTGTGTCCAGTGGATCCGTCCAGAAGATGTCAAGATTGTTGTCTATGCTCCAGTGTCTCGGTTTGAAAAATGTCCACCAAGACGAGTCATCGAGCAGGGATGTAAAATAAAAACCGAGCTAATGCCAGGTGCTGGCTCGCTCTGCTTAAGCAGGCAGTGTGTCTGCTGATCTGCTCTGTAGCGATCAACTGGCTCCCTCTGTCGAAAATATATGGAAATTTTTTCTTTTGTTTTCCTAAGCCAAAAGCATATATCCGAATAGATTTTCAAATCATTTCTGTTATTTCACAACGGGCGAAACGTTTAATTTGCTTGATTTTGATTCTGCAGACTGTGAAAATGTTTTAAAAAAATATATTTTTATTGAAACTTTAAATTTTATCACTTAATTTAGTTTCAACTTGTTTATTCAAAAAAAAATTTTTTTTTAATTTTTTAAATTTTTTCAAAAAGAATGTTTGACGTTTGGTTGCCGATTGTAGTTTATCTATTTATCTATTTATCGTCGGTTCGATTGGATTAAGACACAATCACAATGCCATTTAAAGATGGCCGTCAACACTGACGCCTTTCTAGTTGATGCGATCCCATCAGATGTACGCCATTTATGCCACGGTAAAACGAAAGCCATAATGATTTCATAGAGTTTAAGCATTATTCTGTGAGCATCATGAATAAATATACGAAATTATGGCTAAATCCGAAGCTCCGACCGTATATTAAAAAAAGCTATCTACAGAGTGGCCACGAATACTATAATCGAAATGCATTGTTGCAGCGCTTTCGTTATAATCTCTCCGTCAATTGAAGCAGACCACTTAAAGCTAATAATTATTTTTCCATTTTTACGAGCAGGCTGTAATTAGATGATAATTTAATTGTACAATTTTTCACACCAATGATTACGCAATTGTTTTTATTTTATTTTTCTTCTTTTGATTGCCACAAATTCAATTGAAGAACCAGTTGTAATTTATTTTGAAAAATAAAAGATTGCTAAAAGCATTTAATATCGGATCAAATTCTTCCACACACAGAAAATAAACTTTCTATTTTTATTTTTATTCTGTAATTCTCTGCGAGCTACTACGGTATTACTTATTGTTTTTAAATTGGAAATTAAATTTACGGTGTCGTTAATTTTGATACCAATGCTACAATTTTACTTGCATCTTTGTACATAAAAATTTTGTATTGAAATATGCTGGTGCCGTAGCTACAGCTTATTCTGCGCCCCCCATTTAACAGCCCCACAAATTTTGCACTCCATTTAACCATTTCCACCCCTACCACAGAAATAAACCTTTTCACGGATTTAAATTGTTGTTGTTTTTGTTTATTTTTTTGTCGCCAAAGATCTGAATTAATTTTTATTTCATTTTTAAATTTAAAAATTGCTTCTTTATGTACGGACAAACAAAACAGCTGTATGTACTTGTACCATTTGTGTACGCTCAGCGAATTAATAAAACCACATTATTGAGTAAATAAGAAATCTCGCTTTCAAGCAAGCAGCGCCGATGTGGTTCAACTACATACTAAAACAAGCCGAAAATGAGCATTTCGATCATTGTGCGTGAAGCAGTTGCTAGAGCACGAGCAGTTTTTACTGTTCGGATACGGTACCGAACCAGAGTCAATGGCCTGATGACATCATTTTATTTTGCACATAAAATGCGATTATCTCTTTCAATGATTGGCCGACGTTGGCGACCAATCCACACGTTTGAAACAAAAGTAAGATGGCGGATTTTCATTCGATCGGCGCTATCTTCAAACATCGGGTCTCGGTAAAATTAATCTCAATTTCTTCAAGAAACAAAACGTATTATATTTCCTCTAATATTTGCGTAAGGTAAGTCGTACATTGCGCGTCTCCCGCTGCAATCCACAATGCACGGCGAAGCATATTTCGAGGTTAAAATTTCATTCATTCGCATCCCTCCCCGCTCCACTCGTGCCTCGCCCATCACGTACAGAAAAATCTTCGCACGTTTGTATGCACAATCGAAGCAACACAATGCAGTGCAGTAATCCCAAAACCTCTCTCTTTCTGTAGATTTATAAATCCATCGCTGGATAAAAAATCGAAATTTGCATTTGAACAAATTTGGTGATGTGTGGGCCGACATGTTTTTTGGCGGTGAACATATCTAGGCCTAACTGCGAGGACTAAACGAGGATTTCGGAGATTCACAGGTTAGTCCGATTCAATTCAACTGTTTTATTCTGCCCCGCTCACGGTGATAATAGCAACACACCACCATCCATACGTAAAACTCGTAATCTTATCGTTAAAACGACATTTCTCCAGCTTTATTTTCCTATCTATCGCTTCGGCGATACTTGTAAACGAGACGAAAATGTCGTTAATTGATTAAATATTCTCGATGAGATTACGATGACGAGGTTTTGTACGAAGCTAAAGATGGTCTCGTTGAAGGAAAGGCGGTTTACATATATACATAATTTTTTTTCTATACAAGTAATTCCCATCACGTGGGAGTGTTCAAAGACAGCCCAGTTTGTGGTTACGTCAAGAAGTTACCACCCTCGAAAGGTTAAATGGATCGCTCCAAATTGGGTCTTGTTTGTCTTATTTTTAGCCCGAAGGGTAGCATCTCACATTGGCCATACGCCAATTTCGCAGACCTACGTTTCAAGGGTGGTGGCCATGTGCAGCGCTTTTGCCTTTTAAGTTATACGTTGGTGGACGGTGACGTAGAGCATAAAAATTCGACCGGATTGAGCAGAGACGTGATTTCTTCTCGAGCTGCCGGCCCTAGCTGACCGTCGTCATTGACAGCGCCAGACACATTAGGCATGTATAAGAAAAGAAAGGGAAACAAAAAGGAAAAACAAAACCGCAAAGCGTGTCCTGCAGCGTGTAGCAGGTTAGTTGAGGGGGAAATGTGTCTGCTTTGCATCTGTCGTTGTATTTTTAAGTTGCGAGTGGCTGGTTCGGGGGATACGCCCCGGATCGGAGCGAATTTTGGTGCCATCTTACCGGGCAGCATTAGATTCCTTAGCTGAAATCTCTAATACTGTCAGGTAAAGATGTCGGCCGAGTTCACGAGCACCAGTTTGTTGTCTGTAATTTGGCAGGTGGGACCGTGCCAAGGACGTTAGGTTGAAATCTTGAAATGAACGACCCATTTTTGTTTTCATAATTTTAGGCGGTGTCACGAGTTTGGAATTTTTTTTTTTTTTTTTTATTCTTTTTCTTTTATCCAATTTGGCCCTTGGACTGATGACCTTTATACGAGTGATTCATTCTTGACTCCTCCACTGATTGCGATTCAAGTAAAACGATTGTGTTTATTTTTTTTTTTCTTTATTTTTTTTTTTAGGGGGTTCTTTTTCAGCGTTGGCCGAAATGTCAAGGCATTGCGCGGGTGTTGGTCTCGTTATTTACTTATGCAGCTCATGAAGAAAAGGTTTGATTTATTGTAATTGCAACTTGACACGATGGAATTAAATGAAGCGATGAATGAAGGCCTGGATAAATAACAAGAATTTTTTGAGAATATGAGATGCCATTCGAGACTTAATATCGGAGAGTGCTTATAAAACGTATATTTATTTTTGCCTTTTTTTTCTGGGGGGGTTTAATTATGTGTTTTTCCGAGATTGATTTGGGGTTTGTTGTTGTGTGTGTGGGGGTTTTTAATTTTCTTATTGGCCCGTGGATCAATGTAAATGGCAGGTGAAGTTCCACCTGCCCCAGATTGAGGTGTTTGTTTCCGCGTTGGCTGTCAACCAGAATCAATGTTTTTGTTTTGTCCAGGCGTCTGTCAATAGGCCTTTTTTGTATCGTCCTTTAGTTACGCGTTGGCCACATTTCGTTTTATGCGTAGCTCATTTCCAGTTATGAACCCGATGAGAAAATCCATCTCCATATATGGTTAAAAAGGGTGTGGCTTGTCTTTTTTTTTGGAACGGGTTTTTTTTTCCCTCCACCACCTCACTCATTCTCAAAAAGTTGTGTCTGTGTTTCAGAGGATATTTTGATTAAAATAAATGCAGAAAGGCTCCGAATCGGCCGAGAGCGAAAAGATGGCACAACGGAAACGGACGCGGCAAAACATTTCACTACCTCGGGGTGGTCAGCAAGGTTATCCGAAGGAAAATAAGACTCCGGAGGCCATGTATCTGATAACTCGAATTTTGGCCGCCAAATCTCTGGGAAGCTTGAGTCAAGCACCTAATGAGAACCGGACTGGTGTGAATCCTCTTGTTTTAGACTCGGATAGACTCTCAGAGATGAGGAGGCAGATGGTGGTCTGTTGGAATGAGGGCTGGCATCCGAGTTCTCCCGGTAGAATCACCATACGCACGAATAAATCCAAGGTTCCTTTAGCTATGGAGCTGGGCTGGATTAGTCCTAGAAATGAACGTCGATTAAAGAAAAAGCTTTTTCTACCGGAGGAGTCTGACTCAAGTACACATAGTGAACTGATTGAAGACACACTCAAGTGTGAGGAACAGATTTTCTTTGTTCACGGTGGAAATGGATCGGAAATGTAAGTTGGGTTTGTGAAAAGAAAATATTAAATGGACAAATTTTTTTTATTTTTTTTTTAGAATTGAGGAACATTTAACGAGTAGGGGGTGGAGCCGTGCAATCGACGTGAAAGGGTGCTATAAGTTGAAGTGGGTGGAAAATAGGTCGCAGATCAAATATAACGTTTTTCGAGAAGGTTTGGATAGTTTTTGTCGAGTTAATCGCAGCTGAAGCGTTAGCGTTTGCGTGTAGGAGAGCAGATGGTGAATCACATTCCGAGCACCTGGCGACTGAGCAACAAGATCCAGTTGGTGGGAATTTTGAAGGAATTGGAGGCCCATCAGCGACCAGGTCTGCTCAAAATGACCGAACTGATCCCCGAGACGTATAGGCTTAATTTGGTTGAGGAACAGTTTAAGTTTCGACAAATCTATCGAGGTGGGGGAATTGAGGGCTTAGATCAGTGTTTCTCAAACTTTTGGTGCTGCGGAGCCCTCCAAAAGCATACGAATTTTCACGGAGCCCCTAATCATTGTGTGCGAAGCCCCTAATCCTATTTT
>JAQIXU010000540.1:0-30521 GCA_034701245.1 Strigamia transsilvanica | reverse complement strand
GTGTGGATAAGACTGTGCTGTAGATTGGACAGAAACCCTCTGGCCAAATCCAAATTGCCTTTTTCCTACTGTTTCGGCACCTTCTAGACTGGACCAGCTTTCAAAACCAGACGTGGACACTTTTCAAGAAGAAAAAATTCCTTATAAAATTAAAAACATTTAATTTCATTTAAACAAAACCAAAAATATAGCATAGAATGGATAAAATGTAAGTAAATGCTAAAACCTACTGCGATCAAACTTCGTTATAACAAACCGCGTTATAACGAATTTTTAAAAATCGGTTGGCTGACCAAAAAATGTTTAAAAAAATCTGCTATAACGAATTTTGATATTACGAATTATTCGATATAACAAACACATTTTAAGGAACACTAATACACTTTTTAATTAATAAAGTTGAAGAGAACAATTGGAATATCACTTTTAAAAAAAATATATTAATTCAAATTTTACTGACATGTCATTAGCAGCAGTCTGAGTACAGTTGTTAGTGATTAGACCTTTAACGAAACTGAATGAGAGCTTTGGGATTTCTCATTTGGATCTCTTTCTTTCTTTCTTTCTTTTTTCTTTCTACGGCTCCTTGTTTCTTTGTTTCATTTTTTGTTTGTTCTGATTTCATCCTATTTGAGTGAGAAACCCATGTAGTTCTCTCTGTCTCCTTACAACACATAAATAAATATAATATAACATCATCACATTACTAAATACATAAACAAATACAACAGTTTATTCCACCCAAACAAGTTATTCACACGTTCTGAATAGATTTAAATTTGTCATTTTCACTTTAAAAAAAAAAAAAAAAAAAAACCTAACAAAACAATCTCCGCCATAAGGTTCAATAACAAAACCCCATTTCAGCTTCAACCCGCATTTCCAATTAGTCCTTCACCCTCTTCCAGTCTGAGCTTCTCCCTAGGGAAGAAGAGAGTCGACACCCAATATTTCATATAAAGAGACCCGTCCTCTTGGGCGCCGATATTTACTATAGCAAAGATAGAGTATAAAATAAAAAATAAAATAAAATGGATCCAGGCTACACTTATAACTCTGCCATCTGCCCTTTGCATTTCTTTCCCTCGAGCTTTTTCTTCTCTACTCTTCTTTGCAGCCCAATTCAATTATTTTTCAAGACTATTCTGCAGGATTGAAGGCAAACTGAGCAAGGAAAGTGGGCACAGCAGGGGGACAAAAGAATAGTAGTGCATGATAACAACTAAATCGGCAAAAACTACTCTTTTTTCTTCTTCTTTTCTTCATATTAATTCCCTGCCCTCGAGACCAGATGGAAGACGCGTGACAAAACTAAAAAAGAGGAAAAGAAATTTCCTACTTTTGGAAAATTAAGTCTATATGAAGTGAAGGCTTCTTTGTTTGCCTTCCTACCGACGCGCAGAGTAATCACACGAGGCGTTCAGTGGACGTGAGGGCTGGGTAAATATTCATTCACTCGCTTTACCATCGTTCCCCTCGAGCTCTTCAATTTCTAGTCATGTGTGTCCAATCCACTTGTCTATATTGCCAAATTTTCAACGCGTTCTTATTGGGTTGGCAGTGCCAGCCAAAAAATAAACAATGGTACGCACTTGGAGTAGGAGCGCGTCTGTTCGCGGCTATTTATCCACAAAAGTCATCCGTCAGATTCAAATAAAATAAAATCACATTTAAAAAAAAAGAAAAGAAAAGTTGGTTTAATTGAAATAGTTTGAAACAACTGTAAAACTTACAAGACTAATTTTTAATATTGTAAAAAGTGACCACTAAGGTCCTTTTAATAATTTTGTATGTTCTTGACCCCTTCATTGTTTTACACAAGCCAATATGTCAAAAAATATGTCATTCAAATAAGAAATCAAACACGTACAACATCATCTTTAACCAACAATAACAAACGTTCTATTTCAAACTTCCCCAGTTTTCAAAACAACCAAAACCAAAACAATCTTTAGCTTTGCTCGAGTTGTGATCGAGATTTAGAGTAAACTTGCCTTAGTCTTAATGTCTTGAATTTCCACAACATCGATCGAACTGAATTTGATGTCGATCCAAACATTTTGTTAAAATATAATACTTTTTCACATATCAACCAAATTGGCACAAAAATACGATCTGACCAACTAAGTCTTATCGTGAGCCGCCAAACCGAAACTCATTTCCCGTATGTTCCATTAATATTGTTCCAAATCGATTGATAATAACCAATTTGAACATTAAAAATACCACCAACTTACTTTTTTATTTAAAATACCGTATAGGTAAGCAATAAAATAATGTAGAAAAATAAATAAATAAATAAATCTGCGAAAAAGTCGACGTGCTGTTGCATGGAGACATGGGAGTAACTTAGCCCTAGGAACGCGTCCCCAGACAGTAATAAATAACTCTCCATCTACCCACACCTAGCTATACCTTGCAGGTATCGACAATCCATAACGAGGGCCCAGATCCCGTTTCACGAGAGACGCCCAACACATTTTTAATACCAATCAAAATAAATGTTATCATTTTTTTTTTTTACTTTTTAAAAAGAAAAAATGTTCAAAAAGTTTTGTCTGAATTTCATGTCAGCTACAGAGTTCTTCACTTCCAACACATTCAGTCAAGTTTGTTAACCCCCGTAAAGCTTCCATCAAATCCTTCGGATAAAGTCTGCCCAATTTTTACGAATCGATAGCGGCGCTCTACGACTGGCTTTTATCAATAGAAAAGCAATTAGAAATTTTATGAGCAGCTCCTTCAATTTATCATTACATTACATCAAATATTTGACAGAAAATTGCTATTAGCGTCTTCCACTTTTCGAAAACATCATTAAAATCCAAGTGAATCTTTATTGCCCTCATTTTGTTGTTTCTTATTTGAGAAAAGGTAATAAATCCAAACAAATTACGTATAATGAAAAAATGTCATTTTATTGTAATAATATATTAGGAAGTTTTCGAAACCAAATTCCCAATAAACGAAATTCCGGTACTCAATTTCCAGTCACGTGATATTGAGTTCAGTCAAATATGTTGAACTGAATAATTAGGATCGCGTTTTGTGTATTGAGTAACTCAGTAAAGTGAAACATTTGGAGCATGCATAGTCAAGTGATCTAATCTCCACGATATCGTAGGCCGATCTCTTTCGGTTATATAATTAACTTCGGCGCTATTTCTGGTGTCTTGTATGAATATTTCAACCCATTAACCAAAATTTTAAAAAAAAAATCAAAAAAAAATCCATTACATGCTTAGATTAACACGATATTTTAGAATAAACACATCTGTTTAGTATTTATTTGCCATTCGCAACCTTTTATTTCCATTGCCTAATGCAACTGGCACTAATTTCTGACCTGTCAAATCAAAACACAACCGGTAGAAGCAATCACGTTTAACTAAAACTTCAATCGTCGCAATTGTAAACAACCAGGTCCACATATTTGCAATAATTCAAATTTCACACTGCTTCGCCCTCGTTTCAACTCGAATCGGTATACATCACAGGAAATTTAGCGGGAATTTAACACCAACTGGAGCGAGAGGAGAAACGAGCAGACATCGGTATGGATTGATACCGTTCCTGATTTGTAAGTCAATGGGGTATTAATTCAACACTTTAGCAGTGTCAGTGTACACTGCAGGCATCAATAAAACAGATCAAGGCGCAACCTCCAACGACTCAACAAAGATGCTTAATGAGAACCACCCGCGAGAGTAGGAACAACTGAGCCAATCACCTTCAACTTGTCCATTACCTAATTTACTCATCGCCCGTGACACTTTAATGTAACACATTTTCAAGCATTGCGAAACTGAAATTAAAATTCACCTTTTACCCTCGCCAGATCGTGCCCGCCTGCAATAAGTTGGCAGATCGACATGCAACAATGGACAAATTACCATTTCTTCACTTGATGTCACAGCACGAGTTAGTTCGACGTCTATTTTGAAAACGCGCACAGGTTTCAAAAGCAATACTCAATTAACTCGCAAGATAAGATAACATACGCATTGGTTTCAAAAATTACCATTCACAAATAACTCGCCATAATTTTAATACCAAAGATAAAATTCACAAAATTAAATTACGATAAGTATCGAGGTTACTATTATAATCTCTTTAATAAGTTAAAACTTAATATTCATTTTCTCAATTTGCAAACATAAGCTTTTACTTTTCAGCTCAAAGATAATAGGATTTTGTCGAGGAATCCATTATGTATTAACAATAAGGGCACACGCACTAATATACGCCCACTAATGATTTCTAAGCCTACAATGTTTTGGATAATATTATAATCATCCAACATTTTAATATCTATTATAATAGATGTTAAAATATCACCAAGACTCATAAAATCTAAAATAACTAGGTGGTTTCAGAATTTTATACGTTATTACCCGTTGCATTGGCATTACACTATATAAACAGCATTTTAGTTAAATGGAGCCTCCATTGTTGTTGAAATTTGCCAACGGGTGGCATTGCAGTTTGTTTTTTTGGGCACGTGACCAACAGCAGCAAATCAAATCTTCAGTTGATCACACACACACTCCTTTTTTAATATACAGTATATGATAATAATAATAAGTGATACGAGATGATAAACCTCTAAATTGGTCTATTCACACTTGTTCTGTTTTGGAAACGACACTTTAACTTGAGTCATGCTATTTTGTCATTTATAGTAAAACTATATTGCCCACACGGACCAATTGGCACGCGAAAAAATAATTTAAGCCCCCGTATTGCTGTGAACCAGACATTACAGTGCAATGAAATACAAACACAATTGATATTTAAAGCACTTTACACGTGTTCTCAAACTTTCTCCAACTAGACTTCCCATGCTGCAGTTGTAGCATTCCTGTCCTGCAGGTAAGTTCACTCTCTGCCATGAAACCAACCAAAAATTCCAAACACTCTGTTTGCCTAGAAAACATTTCGATAGAGGGGCTTCTCATCCTCAAAAAATAAATACAAAGTAAAATTGTAACTTTCCAAACAAAAAAATCTTATTCAGTTCTAATAAGTAGCAGCTAGTTCCCCGAACTGTGCTAACGCTTGTCACAGCAAACGAATAAAGATGGAAAGAGCTGGAAAAGAGAAAACGGGAGGCCGATTCTACTCTATAATAAATTACTTACACGTCCCCACCTAAGAAAACATAATTAAAATTTAGCAGAGCATAAAATTTATTTCTTCGCAAGGTATACTGAACAAGTAATTAGCATCTATAGATCCATAAATTATTTCCATCAAACTAAATTACCTGCCTTAAAACCCTCACAAATTTCAATTATTTCTACCTGTGACAGCAGTGTTTCTCAATTTCCATCAATAATATAAAACCACTCTACCGTACCTTTAATATACCTTATTCAGTTCACTAAGTAGTGAACTTTTACAGTGGCTCAGAGTGTACTTATTGTCACCAAGCAATGCCAAGTGGACCAGTTTGAAATCGAAGCAGGTGCACTGCTGTTTCCATAGAGTTGTGCAAAATATTTACACTGTCCTCGACGCATAAAGTCAACAACGAATAATGTTGCAGTCCGCAGACACAATGGATAAATAAAAATCAACTCAGCTGGTCTTTTCCATGCCCAATAAATTCGAACACGTTACACCTTGACAGTCAGCAGACTTTTTACCAATTTTCTTCTTGTTTTTTTTTCCCTTCCCCCTCTCTCTCTCGGTGACTCGAGCACTCAATTCACGCCCTGATGAAAATTACATCGATCAAGACTTACTAACTTTCCTACCAAGCAAACACAGTGAAAGACACTTCATTTAAACCTATTCCCCCCGCACCAGAGTCACCTTTACAAAATTAAACTTTGAAAAAAAATTCTTTCAGGAAAAAAAAAATCAAAGACTAGAATTAACTTTTTAAAAAAAACCAATGAACACAAAAGAAAATTATAAAATAGAATCTCAAATTCGTGAAGTGTTTTTCCTTTACTACTAGCAAATCACTGAATTAAATGTTACGTTGCATTGTTGATGTATTGCAGACAAACCCTTCCAGCAGCACAAGAGATTCCGCATTGTTTAGATTGGCGCATTGTTCGAACCGTGCTGCCAAGCCACTTTGCTGTGTATTAGGAGTTTTCCACACGTTGCGATTGGTTCTCGCAGTCAGGTGATCTGCCAATCAAATAGCCCAAATGTGACACACACACAGACAGGCCCGGCTTCAGTGTACAGATGTATTCAAATTGGCAATTATTAACTCTCAAAATTGCGCAAACTAATTGTAATTGTTGTCCCAGAGCCAGGGCATTTTCTGCAGTCTATTTGATTGTCACAACTGACATAAAGATCAATATAATTCATTTTTCTAGGAAAGAAGTAGTATTAGTCAACAATGGACTGTTTACTTTTAATTCGAGTTGGATGGTCAGTTTTTGGAACAACAAAGTACTTTTTCTGAGTAGAACAATTTCATAACCTGAAAGTGTATTTTCCAGTTGTTATGTTTGTGGTTGTCACATGTTCTATGTTCAGTCTTCTTGTTTGCAATAACAGAAAATGGCAAACTGACAAAAGCAACAATTTGGGTTTTATATTTCATTGTATGAAACTGGTGACTAATGGACGAAACTCTCTCCATTGAAAATTCAAACCCCCTTGAAACGGTTTGCCAACAAACAAACCTTTCCATTTGGAGTTTTCAATTACTATTTTGTAAACAAGGCATAAACTTAGCAAATTGCCCTTACTTTCACTCTAAACTTTATTTTCCAATTAACTTCAAAGATAAACTGTAAAACTAATCAGAAATTAATGATTTCTCAATGACTTTGCACATCTTTTTCAAAGAATTCAATGACAATTCATTAGCTCCACGACGCAACTCTAAATCCCTTTCTATTGACTTAAACATAAAAAAATCCAATATACCATAAAAACCATCAAATTACCGTAAATACACCATAAAGTTCCCTCATAATAGAATTCTTAACCAAATATTATATCACGAAACAGTAAAAAAAAAAAATTAAATAAATAAATAAAATAAAATAAAAATAAAAAACGAGGTTAAAACAACTTTAAAAAATCAATTAAAACTTTCCAAGAACCTATAAACGCACACAAACCTAACTAAGTAACACGGTATATTCATAACAAGTGTGAATAACTAAACAGCTTAAAGAGCAGAAAATCAATTTAACAAATAAAATATGAACATGAAAGTGAGGCTAGATGAGCATTTTGCTGGTGCATGTCATTATGTCAAATGTCACTATTGAATTTCAGCCTTATACGATACGTTTTTTCCATTAGCTGAAGACTTTCTAATAGAGAAGGTCTTCTTCTTTTTTTTATATTAGTTGTTGTTGCTGTTAAATGATCCCTCGATAAGAGTACAAGTTCATGTTTGTTCTGTTAAATTGCTTATTTATTCAGAGCGATTTCTAGCCAACAATTCCGGGTACGAAAACAAAATGAAAATTTAATGTGTTAACTAAGCTTGCATTCCGTACAACAATATCCACGTTTATTGATGAAAAATAGTCGGTGATGCGTATAAACACATTAATACATGTGTTGTGCCAGTCTTTCATCCGTGTCACTCATTTTTACTTACAAGATAAATTGCTATTTTAATGGATCTATTTATCAATCTCAAATGGCAGGCGAAATAGAAGCAGTTTGCGTTAAATTCGAAAATTTATTTTCTACCGTGATAAAATGGTCAAAAACTGTTAATGCTATAGTAATCTAAATGCTAATATAAAATAAAATAACGAGCGAATATGAACCCACTTAACACATAATGAGCATCATTTAAAGCTGTGATAATATAAAGATGAATACGATAACACTTTTCTTATTTTTTGCAAATTTTAATTTGATACCAAAAAAAATAATAAATAAATAACAAATAAAAATAAAAATAAAATATTTTCATTAAAAAAAATCGATCTCAACTCAAAAGTATCGATAAAATATCGATAATTACCGGAAAATCACATTTGTCACGTCATGAAAACCCATTTCAATTTCACCAACTTAGCAAAACCCAACCTTGCTGCCTAAAATCGAACTTTAATTCAATAAAATGACTCACACCACCCCGCAAAATCGATGAAACATCAATCGATTCTTACCAATGTAACTACACGGCGCGACTTGAAATCCACACATCCTCATTTATATTGCTTGAAACTCAATTCCCTCCTAAACAGCATATTGAAAACTAGAATAGAATCCCCTCCTCCTATTTCAACAAACTCAAAACATTCAGTAATCACACAATCAATCGCTTCCTTTTCCTAAAACACTAAACTCCCCTGTCCTTTCCACACAAGACCTCAGCTGCATCTTCCATTCAGACTTCATTTATAGCTCATTGGTTCATGATAACAGGAACTGGACTGTTGCAAAGACAAGTTATGGCATCTCAGGTGAAGGGCCCACTCCATCACAAGGGAAAAATCGTGCTGGCAAAGAGCAAAGACCAAGCCAAATAGCACCCGTGACTGATAACCGCAGATAGAAGTTCTATTAGAACCTCGCCAAAAAAAATTAATCTTCCACCGAATTATGGATATGTGAGCTGAGCACAGCCAGAAAAGGTGAAACGTAGAATGCAATCTTACGGCCACTAATCCGTCGTCAAACTATGAAAAGGGCATCCGAAACGACCGTCTAATATCAAAAAAGGAGGAAGGAAAAGATGAAAGAAAAAAAAGAAACCAAAGAAAGAGATGAGCGCTTTTGTGTTGTCACAGGATGAGGATGAACGGGGCTTTTGGTTTGGTGGACACAATGGCCATCATCTGCTGCGACATTGATCAACGTGCAGCAATTGAAATGGCTGGGTCGCTGCCTAAACCCTCACCATCAATCAACTAAAGATGTGTTGAGTTAGTGAGCATAACTCACATGAATTAAATATATACCCGTACTTCACCGGGATTCAATTAATGCTTATCATTTGAAAACACGCTCAATCCAAGTGTGCGTTTCATTGTAAAATACAAACGCAACAATCAACAACACGTGAAATCTAATTTCCATTTTCATTTTCATCAATTCTTGTCTAGCCATTCCAAAAATGCCCACCAATAAATTTATAGCGCTTAGTGGAATTTGATTGAAATCCTGGCCAGATTCAAACAAATGTGAGAAATATGCAAAATTATTAAGTAATCTCAGTCTTTACGACCGTCATAATCTATTATCCACTTATAATCCGCAAGATTTTATCAACTAAGTTATTACATTTTAAAATAACGTGAGCAGAGAATAACAATTTGTGATAAATCTCTGTAGGCCATTAAACAATCTCTTTTATACAATGGTGGTGGTATTTATCAAAATAACTCCACACAATATTTTTGCACTTATTTATTGCTAAACGGTCGGCTTGCGGCGCATTATATGGTAAATGGCCAGTCCAAATGTGATCTTTTAAAAATAGAAAATAAAGTCATCTCTCATCTGTACGTCCACACTGAATAAGACCAATAACAATGCGCGATGTAAGCGAGCTCGAAATCCACGAACCACTGCATTATTGTAATAACGTTAAATGCTTTTGATAGGTTTCTCTTATTAATTCATGATAAATCTTATTAACTCTTCGTAGCGTCAAACAACATTACTTAGAATTCAGTTCATTTCAAATTCCTAAAACTAGTCGTCGTTCGCATAAAATGCAGCACAAGACTTGTGATACGTATAAATAATCAAAGACTTTCATTAAGAATTAATGAAGTCCAATGAAGTACATCACAGTTTTGCATCGATTAAAAGCACGAAGCAAGAGCAAATGATATGGACTTTGCAAGACGCGATTTATGGCTTCTTTTTTTTTAAAAAAAATTCCCATTCTTAAACATCTAAATCAATAATCTATAAAGTAATTTGGTAGAACTAGCTCTTAGAAAAGCCCAGAGATAATAAAGACATTTCTTGGTCTGTTTATTTTTAATTTAAAATTCAGAAACGCAACTTTTCGACCTTATCGGTCGTCGTCATGTCTAACAGTTTTTTTCGACCTTTAAACTGTTGCAATGCAAAATGCTTATTAAAAATGTCTGATCTTTTTTCCTCCACTATTTTAATCACACGTGCACTACGACCACACACGTAGGTGCAATGCTTAACACCTAGCTTCGAAGGGTCACAGTTGAACTGCAACATTAGTGCCTAGTTTTTCTTTTTTAAGGAACAGTTGTCTCTTTAATAAGAAGTCCACTGCATGCTGCACACATAAAAGGGTCGAAGGGCTCTGGGCACAAAAATGATGAAATCTGATAAGCTTATTTTCTAAATTTTAAATGGAACAAATTTCATGTTCCACAAAAGTAACCTTAACCCGAACAAACTTCAGAAACCTTTTTATCTTCCGCATTTTTCACGACATCTCAATCTTTAATCATAACTCAAAAAAAAGAAATTCTTTGAACTCAAATTCAACAAACTTTCCATCGCTTTCCTTTTTCTTTTTTCCGGCGAATCTGGCATCGACTTCAGTTGACAAAACTGCCGAATGGCAATTCGATTAAGCTCGAGATTCCTGTCATCCTCTAGCCGAGTCATAGATGCAACACGGAGGTTTTTTGGCTCGCCTTGCCTTTTTCATCAAAGAAGAAGGCGAGAAGTGCATTTTAGATTCAATGCTCCTCCCCCATCCGTCTCACACACTCACTCTCTCTTGTGGTACCCACCAATCTCTCATGCCTATCTGCACTCGGAGACCCTAGCGTTCTATAATGCATCAACATCAAATCTTACCATCTTTATTCACAAAATAAAAAAAGACCAATACATCACAAACAAATAAAGGAACAAATTCAATTTTCATTTTAATATAGAAATAGTAATAACAGAAGTAAATAATCTTTAGCATTAGCAGATAATAAAAAAAATGAGATCTTATTAAATAAATACTGAATCAGCACTACCACTAATCAGCTTTAAGGCAATAAATCTCAGGGGAATCTTGACACAAGATACAGGACGTCAATAATTCGATATATTGTTCCATGCATCGTGCTGAAGAAAACTTATCCACCGACTAAAGTATCAAATGATGTATGGAAGAAAGTTGTCATTGAACAATGACACCTGCAGCAGTTTAGAATTAAGGCATTCCATTCTATCATTCCCGAATTCCACTCTGCTTGCGACTGAAAAATCCTAATTCCTACGTCGGACTTTGACGCAAAGATTTTTTTATATTAAGTCAACGGTTTAATTTCATCCGACATGTTTCATGTTATGGTCTGTCAACCATTTTTGTGTAGTCGCCCATAACTTTGTTAAAAGCTAAACAAACTGCTACATTTAATTGAATATTGCCTTTTATGGCCGAATTCCAATTATTGACCATTAAAGACTCATTGTACGTTTTCCTAATTAAAAAGTAATTCACCCGAGTCTTCGTGAAAATCACTTGACGTCTAATTAAATTTTGTCCCTCAGATTTTCAATATCCTTTTGATTAGTCGAATATTAATTTTATATCAAAAATAAATTATTTTATCCAATAGAAATTAAATGTGCATGAAAATGCAAACAAAGATATATCATGGTTAATAATATAGAAATAAAATCGATATCCTCTTTACTTTCTGTCAAAGTTCTATATCTCCCAACCATGAAAAAAGCCTACGGTGCACTGCAAGAAGTCAGATCTATTAACATGGGAAAATGTCAGTTGAAAAGTTGACGATGGTAATTTAGAAAAAAGGAAGAAAAAAGGAGAAGTAATACCAAATTCGTTCTTTAAATCATTCCCAAAACCGACTGGTCTTTTGTTTAATACTTAATGCTTTACTCTTTATACACTATGCTTTAATACTTTATAGGTTTGCCCATACCTTTACTTCCAAACTGGCGCATTCATAGAAGTTTTACGAATAACCTTTTGTAAATTAATTAATATTCAATGGATTTCTATTTAATATAACCAGTTAACCAACTGAATGCTTTCAATACTTTAATTATGTATCCATAGTACCGAAATGCAATTATTCTGTGGAAACTGGAAAATTATTACACTTGAAGTCGTCATTCAGAACGTGCCTCTCCATTAAACAAGTGAATTACCCTTTCCATTTTATTTCATTTATAATAACCACTATAACAAAAAGAAAAATCCTGATGTCAAAACATGAGTAAATATAAGCGAGAAAAATTCAGTCGAAGAAATAATTTAAATTCGCAAATTTTGATTAACCAGTTATTATTTCTCCATTCTTCTATTTCCAGTACACCGCGAATAGCCGAACACACACTGCAGGAAATAGCAGTTTTGTAGAAGGCGATGGATGCATGGTGTTTGTTAAGTGTTGATTGGGAAGTGTGTTAACAGTAACGATGGAGAAGAAGAAAAAAGTGAGGTAAAGCTGGGACCAATCTGAGAGAGAGGTATTCAATCTATTATCCGATCAGTTCAATACCCCTTGTCGCCTGTGCCGAACACAACCTTTCCATTTCGCTTTAGTACATTGATACAGCACGTATACTTGCTATCTCCTTATCAAATAAAAGAAGAGCAAAGTGGGAAGAGAAAAACGCTGTTAACAGCCGCAGAACTTGAACAAATTTCATTTTGCTCTCCACCATAAAAAAATATCTTTTAAGAAAAAATCCTTTTTCCAATCCCTCCGGTCCCCATTTCCAACTTTAAAAATCATTTCAGAAGAATTATTCTAACATTTACATCCAATGAAACGAGATACTCCTCTTTCTATCTCAAAGATAAACATAATGCATAATTCAATTTAATTTAAGAAACCACCTCAGCAACGGAAAAGTGTTGCCAGGCATTCCTCTGATCTCCAGACTATAGCGTAGATTGAAAAACACTCGTTTTACCATTTCATTCAATCTGCATCGTTGATCACCACGTTCAAAATATGTATTCAATAATTTAAATATTTTACAATTTTTTTGTTACCTGGTCTTGAGACCACGATAAAGTTGATTATTTTTAGAACTGGGTGTGTTTGCCGGATTGTGATGTATAATGTCACCATCACACCCGCATGACAGTTACGAGCTTGCAATATACGTGTTCTGTTGGGAGTCCTGGATAGCATAGTGGTTTAATCGTGGGTTTAATGCACCTGACCAGCAATAAGGAAACCTGTGGTTCGAATCCCAGTCCTAAATGGTCATTGATCTCTTCTCGGAACATACACACACACACATATATATATATATATATATAAATAAATAAATATATACATTTTTTAAATTACATTTCAATGTGAAAAACGAGTGTAAAAAAGTACAACTTCTTGAATATAATTCGGAGGCAAAAGTGAAAAACTCATTTGAAAGGAAGAATACAATTTACACTTGCAGCTGACTGGAATCGAAACATCCTTTCCCTTTCTCTGATGACTTCGTGTAGGCAAACCAGAGAATGATAGATGCACTGCTATGCACTAGAGGACTTGGTGTTGAAAAATGTAACAGAATGGGAGTGATAAACTAGATGCCATTGACGCATAAGCAAGGTGAAGAGGAGAAGGAAAACAAATCCCTTTCCCAAACCATAGAAAAATTAAGACAACGAGTAAAATCGTTCATCTGAAGCATAATGATCATTAAAATGTGACTAGGTTTCATTTCATTTCTTTTTTCATTGTTGTTTAATGAAATAAAGTTACTTACATTTTTTTTTTTTTTTTAAATTTTTCATTGCTTTCAAATGGTTATTTCATTTGAAAATGTACGTCTTTTTTTTTTTAAGTTTTAGTGTTTTGAATTTTCCCCTTCTTAAACCAATGTTGCGTGTGTTCACGCGTTATTTACGCGACAAGAACGAACATTTTTTACATGTTGCCTTACGATCAATATACATTTTGCTCATTTTGTAACATGTAATTTTCATTTACCTTTTTTCCCCCTTCAAATTTTTATTTAGAGTAAATATTTTTCTTTATAATCAAATTGTCACTTAAAAACAACACAATCGATAAACACTAACTCTATTCTAACTATACTTCCAATTTTGCTTCTTGTTCAAATCTTCCTCCTTAAAACTACCTAAATTAAAATATGAAAAGAAAAAAATATAAAAAAATAAAATAAACTACAACTAAAAAAAGTATATAAAAAAAAAAATCCTCACTTAACCATAAAAACCAACTGGTTAATTATTCCCTAAAACGCACGCTTACACTCACAAATTACCTCACCCCGGCCTGGCAATCTACTTTAATCTCATTACAAACTCTCACTGTCTTATGCTAATATCCCCATTTCCTTTTATCTAAAAATAAAAAATAAAAACAAAAATAATATAATATCACCACCACACCAACCCAATGCAATGTCCAACTTGAACACCGTGCCCAAGTGGACCGCGCATCACGACCAACATCAGCATCCCCAACATTGCCATCCGAGCTTGATTCCTCTTAAGAGCATAATACAGAAATCAATGAAGAGGGGAAAATGTGCTTGCTGCAAAATTGAAGAGCTTTTCCCTCTTTTCAAAAGAGAAAGATAATGATGCCATTCACTAGGGAGGCAGACACCGAGGTCGACTATCCAATTATTATTTCCGTCATGCAATCAACACTTCACCGTAGCTATATTTAAAACTCCTATTTCACTTCACCCGCCATCATTTTTCCCCCCTGCAAATTTCAACCTTTGCCAATAGTTTATAACAAAATTCCAGGTTTACATATCAGAATCTTGAACGCCCCCTTCGGGCTAAACTGACAAATTTTGTACGATCCAAATGCTATGTTGCTTGCTCTCATTTTACACGGACCCAGGTATCTGTCCCCTGCAGCTGACAATCACAAAATAGCCTCTAATCAGAAAATCGATAACCTCAGTGTGCCATCTGAGACAGCAACTCGTGCTGCTGCTGTTTCGCCTCTTGTTATGGAAAAGAAATAGAAATAAAATGTACAAGATTGTTTCCGAATTATTACAGGCTGTTGCTGCTGCTGCTGCTTTATAATCGTCCCAGAGGACAATGCGATTTTCTTCATAATGGATCTATATAAATATACCGTAACTTTATCCTTAAATTATCTTCAACAATAGGTTTAGTGCACAACCAGAGATAATAGAAGCGGTACTTTATTTTGGCTGCGAAAACTCACGAGATTTTGCAGCTGGAGTTCAAATATGGCGTAAACTTAAGCATGACTCCTTTAACATTACATTAGTTGAAATGGCTATTAGGGATCTAGCAAAATCAGGTTTCAGTCACTTTTTTTACGAATGTGTCGCTATGGAGAGCTCTATAAAACAACGTTTAATGTTGGTTTTATGTGGGTTGAAAGTGCAAAAACACGATTTTATTCGAGAATTACAACTGTGCTGAAGTGAAAGGTCAAGTAATCTCAGAAGCGAAAAAACAATCCCGAGAAATACAATTATTATAGCAAAAGAAAACAATAATCAAATAAATAAATCATTTATTTCACTTTTCCGACACTACTAGATACAATGGTGGATTGGCCAAGCCACCAAATTAAGTAATTCCGAATTTGATAGGCACAAAAGACTCCAAACAGTCCGAGATGCTGGGTTCCACATCATACCTAAGAGCCAAACCCCTTCAATGTGCACAAAAACACTGTGCAGAATCCCAATACTACTTTTCACTCGCTGAACCGAGGCAGAAAAAAATGCAATTCAAAAGAAAAAAAATAGAAAAAAAATGTTTTGAATGTTCCCTTAGAACAAGAGTTGTCAATCATGATCCAAGAAATTATTCCAGACAATAAATTTCATAACCGTTCTTCTAAAAAGAAACACAGACCCCGAAGACATGCTGTTGACATTATTGCTTTATTTAATTGGGTTCTTAAAAAAAAACAAAAGCCAATATTAAACTTTCCTTTAATACTTTCTTCGATCCTTCTGAGCCCCTCATTGTTAGTCTAAACACAACTTGTTTTCAACAGATATCTAAGCTTCCCCACCCCCCAAAAAAAAAATTAAAAAATTAAAAATCAATCAAGCCTTTGTCATAGGGAATTAGACACATAATAAATCCATTATTTGATTGATGTGTGACAAGGTCCGTGTATTTTGGCGTCTCTGTGCGCCTAATTCCCTGTCAGAGAACATTGGATCTCAGAAGCTTTCATTCTATCAAGGTGCGTGATTACACAGGTGTCAAGCATGATAGATACATCCTTTTGGTAACAGATGGTGAGAAGTTTCCCGAGTGTCACTACAAATATACTCGTGTCAATTAATTATTACTCATTCCAACCCTCCCACCCTTACTCATTAATGCAGAAAAAAATTGTACTTCTGAAATTGATCTTCAACCAGAAGGAACTAATTATTCAATCACTAAGCCTTGGCAAATTAAAATTTGTCGCAATTTAATAATGAGAACAACGGAAAAGAAGAGAATGTGTGCAGTTACCACAGCCGTTACATTTTTTAAAACCAAAAAAAAAAAATCGTGTTCATTTCTTCGACCGAGAGAGAGAAAACTTTCTTCATTTTCAACAAACATCAACTTTCATAAGAAAAGAAGCTGTTGAAAAAAACATTCTTGGCTTCAATCCAATTCACCAACTTGTCACAATATCAATATTTGTTATTTATTTATTATTGTTATTAAATTTTTTTTTTTCCTTTTATAAAAAAATTACCTCAAATTCATAATATTTGAACATTTTTATTTCAGTTTCAATGTGATAAACACCTAAACCTTTAGAATACCTCCAGAGAATTTGGGTTTTATAATTGGCTAAAAACAACACCTTAGTAACACTTGTAATGCTAAATTATTAGTATTTTTTAAATTCTCAAGATGAATTCTTAAAGCAAAAGCACAAGCAGACTCGACAACAAGATTAATTTTTAATTCGGCTTAATCTTAAAAATGTAGAATCATTAACTTGGTGATCACTCTAGTTCTGATTTTAATAAAAAAAAATGCAAAATTTCCAAGAATACACGGCTAATGAAAATTCAAGTTGATATAAGCCAAGATATATTGTAACTTCGTTGAAATTAAAAATTGAAACGAAATAAAACATTAAAATCTTACAGAACTTCAAGTGGAATAAAACTCCATTAATTGATAATTCAATTCAATGACCACGTCCAGCCCATAATCCCTTTAAAAAAAATACCGTACAAAAAAAAATACATAAAAGACATCATCAATCAAACTGAGGACAAATAGTCCCCCTTTTTTTAATTAATTCCACTTCAGTGTGTGACCCAGGTGTGTTGCACTCATTTATAAACGCATATTAATTTTTCCCATGCACACTACCAACAGTTACAGCATTTAACGATTCCTCTTCGTGTTTATGGCATCAACAAATCGATATCTACAAAGGAAGTGATGTGTGCGAGTAAAAGACCCCCTTAAAAAATAAAACTAGACAAAACATGCAAAAAATGTAATGCCCGTCTCATGATAAATGATAATCACAGAAACCAACTTTCAGCTTTAATCAAGCCTGGCTGTTTTTGACGGCCATGTCACGACCATCTTGTTAACCAGGATATTTTTGCAATGGAAAGAAAGGAAAAAAAATCGATACAAGGAAAAGTGGGTTGAATGTACACCGTAATTACTTTGGGAGGATTTTCATACTGAAAAAGAGCAAACAAAAATAAAATGAACGTTGAGATCAACACCTTTAATATCATAAATTAAATCCTGAAGGAATAATATTTACTATGGCCTCAAGTACCGGCAGAAATGACATCAAAATCTGTCCGACATCAATCGCAAAGTGCAATCGCCTGTTTGCCTAGAACCAAATCAATCCCTTTATCATACGTTTGGCCCACATTTAAATTAGAACTTTAAATGGTTGCCAACTAATTCCAAAAGCAAAAATATGCTTTGATCATTCATGTGCAGTCTGGCATCAGCCATTTCTAAAGGAAGCCCAAGAATGAGCACGAGGAGAAAAATTTAATTAAGACTCCACTGATGTCCAGTTAGCCAATACTACTTCCCTTCCTCCAAGGAGGTCTATACCAACACAGATTACTTCTCAAACCCCTAAAATACACTGTTCAAATTCCCATGTCACACCTGTAAATACCATCAACACCATAGTTACACTTCTTTTTTTTAATTTATTGATTTTTCTAGAACAAAATGAAATGGAAACAGTAGTTTGTGTTCTTCGTTTATTGCATAACATGCGATTGTTGCGTCAAAAGTGATTGTTGCGACACATGAGCGTGTTCTTATTTCTGTTGCATCGATTGTTCAAACCGCTGGTTTTTAACTCCCACCCCGGATAAAACAAAGCCGTAGAACGGAAGTAGTTCTACGTCAAAAACGACCAAAAAAAACACATAAAAACCGTCAAAAATAAAATAAAATGAAATCTAATCATAACACTGAAACTTTGCTCAACATAGTTTATCTTTCATAGCTGGAGCTTTATAAATTTCACAAAGAAATAAAATTCAATTTCTAACAGAAATAAAATGGAATAACAATTTCAAAATATTTTCAATAAAAAAAATCGTTCTGATTACTTCATGGTTCAAGGTTGCGAGCAAAATGTCTGTATATTAATAGCTGTTGTGTTGTATCCAAGAGATTTGATTGGCTTTATATAGCTCACGTGATTCAATAGACCCCCAAACCCATATGGTTCAAAAAATACATCGCAATTTATTACAATATCTTATGAAATGCTGACCAAACAACAATAATCCATCGAGAAAACCTCTTATCTTAGACCCCAAAATTAAACTCTTATATTTTCCTCACCAAATGGTGATTAATAAGAGAACGTTTTAATTTAAGAAACCCCATCGTAATACTTAAAACTATCGCAACAAGCGCACAGTGATTCAGTTTTAAAAAAAAATTGTAATAAAAAATGTACCGCGAGCAACAAATAGCTGTACTCAATGTTTTAGGAGCCACTGGGGGTCCAACTCTCCAAAGATATTCACTACTATTAGTTAAACTGTGTCCAACGAAAGCTGAACGTGATTACCCCTTGTTTTTTTCTACTACCATCTGTGTGTGCAGCAATGAATACCGCGTTTAGGGAATAAAGAAAAGAGGTCCCAGTTATCCTCTTCTTTCGATAGCCAAGGGGCCCACTTGCGCCACAAAATCCGCCCATATATATTCAGCACTAGAAAAAACCGTTCAATTTACTCAATCGAACTTTTCGCTCCTTTTAAAGGTTTAAAGGGAAAAAAAGCACATGATTCCGTGGAAAAGGTCAAAAGAGTGGGTAATCATGTGTAGGTAAACTATCGATTTCACAAATAATAAGTTTTCCTTTTTCAATATATTTTATTTATTTATTTAAATCCCATCGAATGAAATATCGAAAAACCAAATTCATGTTGGATACAAATCTTTTATTGCTATTTCCCATACCATACGTTATAGAAATGAAATTTTATCTCCTATGCAATTACAATTCAGTCTTTTATAAATTTATATAATCGTTTTATAGTTTTATTGCACAATTAAAAAAAAATATTAAAAATTTCAAATTTCTATCATTTAGAATTACTACTGTTAATTTTTGCGATAGTAGCATTAATAAACTGACCAAAAGTAATATATCAATTCCAAATCGAGTTACATTTACCAAGAACTTAATGAATAAATAAAATTTATCGACTTTGTAATTTTCCCAGTTCGATATTTCCAAATGATGCCTACAGTACCACCAAATCAATCAATCGTTTTTTACAACGAAAACAATAAAAATATATATATGTATAAGCCCATAAATTTCTACTTTATTTTAAAAAAATATACCGCATGTAACACGAACCAATAAAAGAAAGAAAAAAAATTATGTTCCATCATTAAAAACTCATATCCAATTTTCACACCCGTTCAATTCCAACAACTCTTTAACTCTCATCTCAGCTCCTCTTTAACCTCGACCCACCTTCACAAGGTTATACAAGGTCAATTCTCCACTTTCTTCAATCCACAGTTTTTATTTTTTTACATTAAATATATTCCCTTTTTTTTCCTAATACAAATAGAATGTCGTTAGTGCCGATGCCAACAACAATAAACATCAAAACACAATTTTTTTCTCCTCCAATTTTACAGTAATTAACGGTGAGTGGAATACGTACTTGGAGATGTACAGCTTTAAATGTAAAAGATAGGTGTGTGTGTGAATGTTGTGATTGCATTCCATTAACATTAATGAAAATTGTAGCAAACATGACAATGGTTTTAACGGATACGCTAACGGCATGTACAATTGCCCAAATGAATGAGTTGCAATACAATGGCGTCAAGTATCTTTGCCGTGTTATGTAATGTTTTGGAAAACACGACTTGATTAATATTGATTAACGTAGCCGCCAACAAAATAATAAAAAAAAATATTGCACGCACTAAAAACATCCGAGTAATCGCAATAAATAAAAAATTGAAGTTGCCCTCGAATAAATTTGTTTCTAATAAATGTCAAATGTCATTTTTAAGAAGTGGCAACCATTATTTTCCACTTTGAATCGAGTCACACGATTTGAATAATCGCCATAATCGCACCACCGGATCGGTCATGTAATTGGCCTATTTTTACACCCCCTAGAGTTTCCAATCGAACAACAAAAAAATCGACAGAGATCGACCGCAAGAAGATGCAATATTCTAGATATTACATACAATTTCTTATCTTTGTAGATGTCAGTGCCAGCAAAAATGATAAAAGTCACTTCTTTCACGCACAAAAAACGCTCTTCAAGTGACCTTTCACAAGATTAATAACACTGAGCAGTCACACTAGAGACTTAGAAGCAGCAAGATACCAAAAATCCGCAAAAACATTTGGTTATAGTCCCTTGGGAGAGCCTGAACAATCGCCTACATCGAAATGCAATTCTAGCATTCGCTATTGCCTGACAAGAGACTTCAGCATTCCATAAAGTCATCTTGTTGTCTGCTATTATTCTGCGCCAATTGACTTAAGCTTTAGGAATACCTGCGATACTGACTGTGCTGACTGCACACGTTACCAGATACCAACCTAAAGACGGCCAAAAAGCTTAAAAACTCAACTCTGTTTACAATTTGTTAGTGGCCTCCTGTGAACTGCACAAACAAACAGACTACTTGTGCCATCTCAGAAAGTGGTAAGGCATGTTGTGGTTGAGTGT
Organism: Strigamia transsilvanica; assembly: GCA_034701245.1. NCBI lineage: Eukaryota > Metazoa > Arthropoda > Chilopoda > Geophilomorpha > Linotaeniidae > Strigamia > Strigamia transsilvanica. Next base: position 9,434 of record JAQIXU010000540.1, on the reverse strand, counting down.
ATGAAAATGTTTATTCGAACTAAAGTGTACGTATTTATGCAGCCAAGAGGCAAGTCCAAACCTCTTAATGTCAGGGGATTGTTTGACCACATAAACCTTCATTTCTGAAATTATTCATCCTCATCCAAAATCAATATACGAATTTCAATGTCCATCAATAAACTAATTCATCCAAGTATATTAATAACCCAGACTTGATTGTTCATTCTATTTTTCCCTTAGACCAAAATTCAATCTTTTCACCATCTTCTTCCTAGTTTTACCAGTAAAAGCCATAGGTTATCTTCTCCACTCTACACATCTCCCAAATGGCTTTATAAACAATTTACAAGGCAACAGTCCTCCCTCACCAAATCAATAATCTCTTCAATAGCTTAATGGACTTATGTTTCCCTTGCACCTGTATTCACCCATAACCCTTTCCTTCGACTTCCTGTTTACTCAATTTTATCAATTGTTGATGGGGCCGATAATAAAAAAAAACTCTAAATCTAAAATCAACAAAATAAATTTATTACCCATCACCATCATCATCAGAAATGAGTTTCAATAACATCAGGCAAAAGTAAACAGACTTGTGAGTGTGTGTGTGTGTGTGTGTGTGCTCGCTTGCATATTCCAATTGAAGAGCAAAGAGATCAATAGAAATGTAATTTTGGGTGCACAGTCATCGAAAGAGAAATGAACCAAATCATCATTCCAACCCACACAAAAAAAAAGAAGTTTAAAGTTAATTTTCTTCTTTTCTTTCTTTACATTTTCACCAGCTCGTACTTTTCATTTTCATCATTTCCTTTCCAAACTTGTGACATAATAAGTATGACGAAGCGCTACAGCAGTTTTCCATTGCTTTGAATAAAATACCAAACAAAAAAAAAATAATAAAATAAAATAAAAAAAATTCCAATTCACTTACACACAGAGATCTGTACACACGGCATATCAGGTAAAGAATCTATTTTTTTTATAGGATCTAAGAACAAACCAATTGGACTAAAAATAACCTTCAAAGAAATAACTATCAAAATGCTGCTTTTATTACCCGACTAAAATAAGTACCTACACTTCTCTCCGACAAATTAAAAGCGACAACTTACACCAAATCAAAAGTAACTCAACACCACTAAATAACACCAACTTAAAATCTCTCTAGAAAATCTAAAAAAGAAAAAGTCCTCATTAAAGCGAATGTACCACAAAAAACTACCCTTTAATATACTTGTAGTATTAAAGCTAAAACCTTATTAAAACCGTATATTTATAACTACCCGAGTCTATAATTGCGCTATCATTACAAACCATCAATTCTAAAAATAAAAATTAAAAAAAACCGACTGCATTGTTTTCCTTTTTCTAGCTACACTACTGTATATTGAACGACAATTAATTTGGCCAGGTGCAACGAAGTAATCCATCTGCATTATTTGTCCCTCCACGAATAATAATCAAAAATCATTGGAGATTAACCTCGAAACATTGAATTGAATTAATTTCACTTAAGAGTTAGTTTTCAAAATAAAAACACCTTCACATCATTTATAACGAAAATTAACCCTGATTAATTACTACCTCTTAATTAATGATCAGAAACGTTATTAATGATCGTTATCACTTCATTATTTAAAGCCTGTCCATCCAGAAATACAGTCCTAACAAGTGACCTTACATGTTTCCACAAGGCATTAAAGTCGACATGACTCACTCGCATCTTACATCATGTGCCGTTTGCCCCATTAAACACCAACATACATCATTTATTCACCTTCAACACAAACTGCCTTCCTACCCAATTTAAACTTGTGCATTTTTTACAACTCACAAAAAATTCTTTATGGCGTATTTATTATTTACTCTCGTGTCACCTTCAATTCTTCATTAACTAATATCCGAATTAATTCGAAATTATGTAAATCACTATTATAAGCTCCAACAAACCAAACCCAAATGTTATTCTCAATTTATTCCCACCCAACTATTCATAAACTTCAAGATACTAAAAATTTAAATTTTTTTTTATCATATTATTTGCCAGAATTTTAGCATAAGACCGCGTGCTTACGTCCAACACCCAAGATATTTCAAACATTAACATTTCCCTGCCTAAATTTCTAAAATTCAATATTTACATAATACTTAGTCAAATGCCCCTACTTACTGTGAAAATTTAAGCAAAAAAAAAAAGAAGAAAATCTACTTACTCTATCGTCCCAGGCATGTCAGGAGGCATGCAGTTAACCGGGGGAGCGACGGCCGGTTCGCCGGGTGTCGGTGGAGCCGTTATGGGCAAAACAAAATTCCAAAGTCAACAAATAAAAAAATTAAAGAATAAAAACAAACAGTCGCAGACAAATTTCAAAGAAAATAAACAGACGAATGAATAAATATTTGTATGAACTAAACTAAGACTAGATATGAGTCAGTCAACGGACCGATCACGATCCGCACTCAGTCGATGAAGACCAAAGTGAGGCTAGAGAGAGTAGTGTTGCTCACACAACCAACCCTGGGTTTATATATCCACGGGTGAGTCGAGATGGCTGCTAGGGGATGGCGGGGTGTGGTACACGGAACACACGATGAATTAGAGACAAGCACACGCAGATGGGAGTGCGAGACGAGAAGGCGGCAACATTTACTAGCCCGCCGATTGATCGTGCTTCCACATACGTATACACAGCAGCGCGTATATATATACACACATACAATCTTCCAGTTTGCGGTCCCTCACTTTAGACGGCTTTGGCTTTGTCGGCGACCCGTCAGCACACGCAGAAAAATCCCGATCCGACAATGGCAAGTGATAAAAGCTGTTGATTTGACGGATTCAGGCAAACGGAACGGCAGATTGTGTGAACCGTGCTGCAGCCATGCAACTCTGCCGAGCTGCACTAGTGCTCGAAGCGGGCGGCCAAGTAAACTCGCCGTTCGATATATGTAATGTAATGTTTCAAAACGCGCTTTTCAATAAGCTTGGTAATTTCTTACAAGTGTTGACAATTTTCTTTCACTTTTTTTATTTTTTTTTTCGTGCTTTTTATTTTTATTTTTTTTTAATCTTGTCTATATTTATGCTTCTTTAGCAACCAGCCCCACATTAATGCCATTTATCTTCATTAAGAGGGTGGGAGGAGAGCAATGGTTAAATGATTAATTACCAGTAAATTCGTTACAGTTATTTTGAATCCAGAGTGATGGCGATGGATAATTAGATAAATAAATAACCTCACTTTTTATATAAACATACATCTTTTTTTTTTTCTGCGTGTAATTTTGTAGTCGGATGTTGATGTTTTAATTTCACGCAATTTAAATTTGAGTTTTTTTAGTGATATTTATGCAAATATCGATTAAAGATGTTAAAATTTAATATCACCGTATGTTTCAAATTTAAAAAACATTTCTTAAATAGCTTGTCAATAAATAAATTCTAGGAAATCGATCGATATTGAATAGTCCATTCTTTCCATCAAATTATCATTTATGTCAATGCTCCCAGATAAACATCGATTTTATGAATATTTTCAAAATAAAACTGTACGAATAGATTTTTTGTTTAAAAATTCAAACAGTAGCTTCTGTTGACCCAACTTAATTCTCAAACTTTAAACTTTTGCTTATTAATCAAATTGAAGACATAAAATCGAACAAATCCTAACCTGGCCATTTGCCAAGTGAGATTCTTCGTGCCAAAAAAAAAAGTTAAACCAATGACTCTTGATTTTCCTCCTCACAGCAGAAACGTCAATCAAACTATGTGAAGTGTCACACATTTCCACAACTTAATTAGTTTAAGGAATACTTCTTAGCCCAATATTCCGATAACTTTCAAACTAACTTTCATACCACAAAAATAGAAAATAGACCAAAAAAAAATGAAGAAAGAAAAAAAAGGAAAAAAAACCTTTCTAAATGAAATTACAACAAGCCTAAGCCAACATAATGTCATTCAAATCATATTTCTTTTATATTTCAAAAGAATCCAAAGTCAGCAAAACAACTTGTATTATCCAATGCTATGTTCAATAACTATTGAGCAATTCCCATCACAAAAGGAAATAACTAGCAAAAGAATCCACGTGTAAAAAATCCATACAAGGTTTCTCAGAAGGAACCTTACAAAAACAAAGAAATCAGTAAACAACTTAAATTGCATGTCGCAACCATGCCCTCCATTCTATCCAATTATTAGCGAAGCCAAAAAACACAAAACTACTGTATAATTTCCCAAAACTAAATAATATTGAAAAAATTATTATAATTTAATCGGCAAATTCAAATTTAAATTTTTATTTCTTCATTTAATTCTTTCTCGACTTTTTAGAAATATCGATTAAATTAATTAACAACATCGGCCATGTTTTTCGTATCATAAATTCTTACTTGTTTCAACCCTCCTGGGCAACCCATCTTTCCCCAGTTCAAACAACCAATCAAAACTGTCTCATAAATTATTCCCCCATCTTGATTGTCGGCCGTTCAACATTCACCAAACATTGACCAATCCACACTTTAATTTTTCATTAACTTCCTAATCTCCGTCAGTTCCATCAATTGCCCTTTTAAACTACAATTATGGCTAATTCACCCCACCCATATCAGCCTTTTACAAACATTCGCACATTCAATACCGGTAGACCATACAACAAACTTACACAAGAGCCTGAAAGCAAACAAAAAAAATGTAAACAATCAACTAGCAAGTAAGCCACTGACCACTATAATTGCCATAATTAAGGCAGACTTCATAAAAATCCTTCGGACCTTATTTGACAATCAACACGACATATGATTGACAAACAACGACTTAGCAGCTGCAGCTCACCTTAAGTGACCACTCCCCACCAATTATCTCTAGAACCCTGCAGGTCACGTAAAACATACAAACAAACCAATTGATTGGCAGCATACTTGAAAACTTTCCTGACGCAATGAATCATCGATGACCATAACGGACCCGCCAATTTCATTTTTTTTGTTTATCGTTCATTTCCTCGATCAATGCAAACCCTGAGCTGCTTCCCTGCTGATCCACGAAGCAATCAATGGATTATTTTAATGCTAATTTTGTGCAAAAAAAAAATTCGGAAGTCTTTTGAAATCTTAAAACAAACAAACATAAATGAATAAAAATATTTTTATGGCTTCCAACACAGCCCATAAACAACATGAGCGCAAAGACAATACAACTCTGGTCTTGGGTCCAACAAAAGGTCGAGAGAAGCGACTAGGAGAACGTGTTATTGCGTTTTGGCCAACGCTACCCATAACGTGATTCCCAAGAGACACTTAAGTGCCGCGCAGCATGGGTTGACCAAACTCTCTTGCAACTGAAACATCACAGCAGCACCAACAAAACAAACCTTATGAACACTGCAATCATTTCAACTTAATCAACATCTTTGATTTCCCTTTTACAACTATTTCCCAAAAACGCATCACTGAAAATAATTTCGCCAATTGCCCCTAAATTTCCCCGTAATTGGACGCCAGCTTTAAGCTAAATGCAAATGACCTTGAAAAATGCCTTCAAAGTCAAGTTTAGAGCCATCATTGGGTTTGGCCCACTTGTTGGAACAAACAACGGAAACAATAAACTTTTTAACATGTAAAATTTCACATTTAAACCAGCTTAAATGACTTTATGGGCGCGTTTAGTGTTTAATCGTTTACGTTCCAATGTAAAGATACCCTTGTGGATGTAGAAATTAAAAATCGTCAGTATATAAAAGCACTTGAATCCTGTGGATTCCATATATCCAATCAACTAAGTACAAGTTTATGGGGCTAGGTACACTTTAAATTGTGGCACCCATTCAATTCTTTGGAATTACTTCTTGCGGGAGAGGTTTCAAGTTTTGCCTTCAATATATGTGCCTTTTTCGGCGGTCAACACCATCCACTGATGGCTCCCTCAAGACGCTTTTCTGACACGCGTGGACCAAATCCAATTGGCAAGTGGACATTCCACTCACGCCCGGAAACCACTTTTCGAATTTACATGCTTCACAGAATTTCAACACCATCCACCAAATTGTCTGCTATCCTCCCCTCTTGAAAAAATTGCATCCCCATCTTGCAGTAAAACATCACTACAGAATGGAAAAAATCATCTGCAACTAGCACCACAGTATTGCTTGTTCACAACAATTCGGAATTGTTGTTTTTATAGACATTTCATTTCATTAATTGGCTCAACAGCGGTGGAACATTTTCGCTAAATTTTGCCAATGAGTTTGAATTGGTTTCATTGTATTCAAGTCATAACTTACTTGCTACAGTTGTATTGAAGAGTACTTAAAATTGGAATGCATAAAGTGTATATTGCTTACCTGCAAAGAAAAAAAATATATAAATAAATATAAAAAACATTTAATTTTCTTAAGTTATATCTAAAAATAGAAAAGTAGTATTATTCAACCCATCGACCCAGTAAGTGAAAACAAACATTTTTTTCCAGAAATTATTGATCTTCTAAAACAAAAAGCATTAACCAAACTTGTTTACAAATATTCAGCTTATTTTCATTCAGTTCTTTCAAAATTTGTCCCAGTATTTGTATTTTTAGAACATTGGCCACTCATTTGCTGGCAATTAAACATTAAGGGGTTTCACTTTTAATTTACAGTGGCAGATTATCATATGGGCAGTTGGCACACTGGGAACTCGCTTAGAGTCCCAGATTTCTAAGGGCCTCATTTCAGTTAATCAGATTACCAAAATTAAAAATAAAACAAAATAAAATAAATTCAAAATTGGCGCCAGAGCCCTGAGCCCCCAAGCTCCATGATGCGCTGGTGTTAATATATCATGTGCTATCCATTACACCAATCATAATCATGTGCATAATTTTGGCAATTATGCAAAACAAAATTCTAAAAATGCAAAACCATAAAATCTAGCAAAAGGTAGTTGTTTTTGAGATTTTGGCAAGCAATTTTGAGGCTTGTTAAACACAAGAAAATGGAAGCGACCACAATCGATCTTACGTGGCAATACCAATTAAGTCGTGACATGCTGAATTATTTGTAAATTCATAACAGTCGAATAAACCAAAAAAAACTAACTAGAGCCTTCTGTCTCAGTGAAACTCGTAAGTAATACAACATTGTTTTTTGTAGCCAATTCTTAGATTTTTCGTAAAAACGTACAAAATTGTACATTCAATGCACATCCTCAGCAGTTTAGTAAACCCATTCCTGACGCCAATTAAAGACAAGCAGATTTAAATAACAGCAGAAACCCACAACTACCGACTGCTATTAACTACCTCCAAAGTACAGTAAGCAGAACAATGCAATAACCACAATTGTCAAGATGGGAACTACTTAATAAGCCCTTGTAGTGTCGTTGATCCTGACGTGAACTTTAACTGAGATTTAGCATTTGAAAAAGTGTTTATTTTAAATGACATGTCACTTCATCCACATTAACCCGAAAAGACCCCATTTTATGAGCCACCTCCTACAAAATGCTGCTTTAGCTACTCTATGAACTTCATTCTGCGTCCTTGTAAATAGTCCCTCACGTGACATATTCCGCCCAACTTCACTCGCCACATTCATTCAGATTCGCTCTTTGAATAGAAATTGCATCCGACACCTCATTCTGCTCACAATCTCAGTAAACAACAAACAAAAAATAAACAATATTTTCTAATATTACAAATTACAATTCTAGTTTAAGGAGGTCCCGGAGAAGGATGAGATATGCATAATCTTTTAATTTGTTAGTTTAGAAAATGCATTTATTTTTAATTTTTTTTTCGGTTCATTTTTTATCCCCGAAAATGGAACATCAAACACGCACAAATTTTTTATTTCCTAAAAAGAACAAAAATCATTTTAAAAAGATATTTTTAAAATATACATAAAAGGTTTAGCAACACTGGCATCTGGCAAAGTGAGATAAAAGAAAGTAAAGGCTTCGTTCGGTTCAATCTGCCAACTTGCAGCCTCATCCCGATTAAACTGCAGCAACGGACACCGGAGAAACTTACATCCACGCTTCAATGGGCACCCACATCAAGACGAAAAAAAGTTTCACGGATCTCAATCAAAATCCAAGACCAAGTCTTTTTTTTTAACTGTTTCTCTTTTTTCGGTTAATTTTTTTATTGTAATACTCGTCTTGTACGAAAAAAAATTAAAAAATTCTTCAATTTCTTCCGCTAAAACTAATCCCAGAGTCAACTAATTGAAGACTTTATACAAACTCATTTGTTAGAATTAATAAATGAAGTGACATATATTAATTTCTTTATTATTTCTTTTTTTGCTTAAAACTTTCAAATTCAAATGATAAATTGCAACGCTTTTTAATCATAATTGTACGAGAAAATACATTTTGATTTTATAATTCCCTAAACCTTTTTAAATTTCAGTCCTTTAGTTTCTTCTGCATTTAAAACTTTTTCTTTTAATGGAACTAGAATTAAACATTTAATACTTTTATCTTTAAAGTAAAAAAAAAAAAAAAAAAAAAAAAATTCAATCATATATTCATAACACAAAATTTTCCAAGCTTCCAAAATTCCTATCAATTTAAGACCCTACTTAAAAATGCAAGCAACTCGTTGAGAACAAAATGAGGACAAGATTCTGTTTAAGTAAAACCATCAATCACCTCTACGTCACAAACTGGAGACATTAAACTGCCATCCCGCTCCCTCAACCCATCCACCCCCTTTACTTTATCATCATTCATTATCACACCATCAATCATGTTTCCACAATACGACACATAACCATACAATGACACAAACTGACGTAATAAATTATTCATACACAATTTTTACCCTTCTTTTGTGACAACAATACGTTTCCAATGGAATGCTCCAGGTCTTATCAACAATTATAAAAAAAAAAAAGAAAAAGATTTTCACACAATAAGACAATAAAACACCCCGTCCCCGGGCCAAAAATTACGTTAAAAAATATATCAAAAATGTCAAATTTTGCCAACAGGGTTACTTCCCATGCTGTAATTCTTGTGGAACAGCAACATTTTTTCCCTCTTTATTAATCTGTCATTAAACATATTCGTGTAATGCATATTTAATTCCACAGCTTATGGTTTAATTTACGACATTCATAATTAGGCTTATCTTTGCATTTAGGATTTAATTAAACCCATTTCCATTTTTGGTAACTCGGTCTCATCGAGTCCATCAATTTTCGCATACAAATAAAAACAACAAACAAAAATTAAAATGTCACTTATCATTTGCACAATTGAACAGTAAAAGTCATTAATTTATTTTTTAATTATTAAAGGAGCACGATTATTGCTAAGACTTTTAAACCCCCAAATATTTTCAGTGTTGCACGCGTTACCGTTACAGTAACGGCGTTACCAGTAACGTTACCGTTACGTAACGGTAACGGTAACGCGTTACATATTTCGGCCATCGTAACGTAACGGTATTTCGTTACTTT
>JAQIXU010000539.1:0-30524 GCA_034701245.1 Strigamia transsilvanica | reverse complement strand
AATTTTAAATGGAAAGCATTGACGTTTTGAATTTTGAAGTTTTCTGATTTTTGTTTTTAAACTTTCGAAAATAAGTTATTTTTTTTTATTTTTGTCATGTTGCGTATAGACAGATTTACGAGAAATAAATTTACTTACCCTTACTGTGATAGCGATATCTTTTCTTTCGAAGAATAGGACAACGCACGGCGTGCTGCTCATCTTCCCGCCATCGCTTCAACTGATAACAGCAGTGTGTTGCTTAGCAACACTAAATCCTGTTTATAGCGTCGTTATACAAGTATTGACTTTTTAAATTATTGTTGCGACTTATTACCAAAAGGTGACAGCTCGAGACCATGCAAATCAGCGCGCGTAACCTAAAAATTTTAAACTTTTTATTTTAATTATCAGGTGACAGCATGCAAGAAGTTGAAATGTCTGTGATTTGATTGGTTATTCAAATAAGATTACAAGGTGTTTGCTATTTTGCATCTTTATTTTTTCGCTTAGTTTCTCATTAGTATTTTCCGGGTTGTTGGAGGCGAAGCACACGGCGTTCTGAGGTGAGTTTTACTCGAATTTTACTTTTTAGTTTTAATTTAGCGTTCTGTTAATTGCTTGTTTTACGTGCAATTAAATATTTTACGTTTTCGCGCTTTTATATTTTAGTTATTTCTACAATTGTAGTCGTAGGTTTGTATAGTTGCGAGAGCACATTTAATTAGTTTCCTTGGTTTTAATTAATATTTCATGGATATTTTATCCAATTTTATTATCGTTGCATTATAGTTACATATTAATTTACCATAGCTTAAGTCTTTATTAGTTTTAACTGGTTATTTATTTTCCTTTTTTTGTTAAATAGGTTTAACCACGGACCCAATAACTCGGACGACTACCATAGACTATCTAGAACGACTATCTTGGAAAACTTACAGACTAATTCATGAAGCAGTAAACAAATTCTAGATTCAGTTTAATTTTAATTTTAATTTTTATTTTAATTTTTATTTTAGTTTTTATTCCTATTTCTTCAATTTTGTTTGTATATTGTACATAACTTTTTGATAATTTTTTTCTTACTTTAGGTTAATAAAAATAAACTTTTACATCAACATCAGGAAGACATCGTGGGACACATTTTGGGGGCCCAGAGCTTAGCGCACTCTGGGTCCCGGGTAGTAAACGGTGGAGTCTCATAAGGGGATGGTTACCCGAGATAATCCTATAAATGGTCCGTTAAAACCCGTTTCATGTGTTTTTTGCTGCTTTTTTTCCTTTTTAGGAAAAATTTTTGTAAATTAATCGTGTAAAGTGTATTTTCATTTCAATAAAATTTTTTTGTATAAAAGCTAAGTCATTTTTCAAAAAATTTACTAAGTCCAAAAAAGGTGAATCCATGCCAAATTTTTTCAGGTTTGGACTTAGAGTAAAAAGGGATGGTGGGTGGGTATACAGATTCCCCATTTTATTTGTACAAGTATCTAATAAAAACCAGAAGTTTGTTATCAAAATCATTTTTAATTTTATTCAAAATAATGCATAAATTATTAATTGTGTAATTTTTTTATTTCAAAATTACACAATGTAATAATTTACACACAATATACAAAACTTTTAATTATATCAACAAAGTATAAAAAAAATTACAAAAATTATTTCAACTATACAGACTAATAAAAATATTAATGTTAATAGCCGTCACTGAAGCCCACGCTGATCCTGGAGTCTTCAGCCATTTGTCGTAGAAATTCACGCAATGAACCTAAAAAAGAAAAAGATTCAAGACTAACAACTCAAAAATAATGTATAAACTTAAATTAAACTAAAAAATTAAAATTACTCGTTAGTAACGGGAGGTGAAATAATAATTTAAAATTAAACGTTACGTAACTCGCAAGCACAACGAGAACTAAATTAAATTAAATTAGCATTTAACAAAGAACCAAAAACAAAAAGATTAAAGACTAACAACTCAAAAATAACGTATAAACTTAAATAAAACTAAAAAATTAAAATTACTCGTTAGTAACGGGAGGTGAAATAATAATTTAAAATTAAACGTTACGTAACTCGCAAGCACAACGAGAACTAAATTAAATTAAATTAGCATTTAACAAAGAACCAAAAACAAAACAACACAAAAGCCAAAGTGCTAAATAAAAAAGACAAAATGCCAGACTGACCTCAATTCGACGCATCTTTCCTCCTCCGAGCCGAGGAAACTAGTGAGCAAAATCAAGCAAAAAGCATAAAATGCAAAGTGAGAAAAGAAATGTAGATTCATTTGCATACCCAATCAAAAATACCTACAGAATATTCTAGAAATATTACAACTTCCTGCTGCACACTACCATCTTGTGTACATTTCTCGAACTAATGTACATTACTGTACACTAATAATTTTTACGCCATCTTTGTTTAAATTATGCAGAGTGAAAAGAAAAACATGAAAACTATACCTTCAGGATCGTACATAGATTGATGTTCTAACTCAAGTCCATTGTTTGTAATCGCCATTTTGTCCAATTTGAAAGTCATACAGTCCTGACCTCTCGTGTGTAAATTATGAAAACATTTTTCACGATCCATTACAGCTTCCAGGCACTAGTAAACTTCCGATTTGTGAATAACATCCGTTTCCCCTCATGGCTTTTAAATTCAATTTCCAAGAAGGTTAATAAATGAAACGAATTTTGTTCCGAAATCAATTACATCTTATCTGTTAGCAGCTGATGTAAACATTTCACTAGACGCGAGGAGCGATCGCGTTGAACAAGTTACGCCTGTTAAAATCATTGAGATAAATGACAAACACTTTGAGGTAAACTAGTAAATAATAAAAAGAACAAGAAACGTTACTTGCTTTTCATTCCAGATTGCCCGAGAATGTTCTCCCGTCAAAGTTAAATTGAGCGACGATACGGAATTGCTAACCGTTCGACCATCCGATGCAGAAAGAAAATGCAACAACTCGGCCTCGATTTGCGAAGCAATTCGATCGCATTCCGATCTAATAGCCGGAAAATACGAAGGTGGTTTAAAAATATGGGAAGGCAGCGTTGATTTGTGTCGATATTTGGTCACGAACAACGTGCAATTTGAATCGAAAAACGTTCTAGAGGTAAAACTCGCATCAATCTGATTAAAAAGCGATGAAAACGTATTTTTCCATCAGTTAGGTTGTGGCGCTGGTTTACCCGGTCTGTGCGCTTTGAAGAAAGGAGCAACTTGCGTTCATTTTCAAGATTTTGTTCGTAGAGAATTTAAAAAGCGAGATAAATTAAATCTCATCATCTAATTTACAACAGAATGCCGATGTATTAGAAACGTTGACGGTACCAAACGCAATTTTAAACGCGTCGACTGAGATTCGTCACTCGTGTCGATTCTACGCGGGCGATTGGGTCTCTTTGCTAGATCACGTGACGGAAGAACATCAACACGAAACCAAGTGATTTAAATAGGATTTTTTGTCGCCTCAATTTGTTTTTTAATTCGTTTGTTTTGTAGGTACGACGTAATCTTGACTTCGGAGACGATTTACAATCCGCAGCATCACAAACACCTGTACGACATAATGAGATCAGTTTTAAAACCAAACGGGGTCGTGTATCTGGCTGCCAAAGCTTATTATTTTGGTTTAGGTGGCGGTATTCATCAATTTACGCAATTAGTTAAGCAGGATGGATTTTTCAACTCGAGCACCGTGTGGAGTACGGAAGCCGGTAATAAATAGAATCGTTACGACTTGATTTTTTCCTAATATTGTATAATTTACACGCGTTTTAGGTCTCCAGAGAGATATTATTGAATTACGACCAAAACGGACGTGAATAAATACTGTAAAACAAAGCAAAATAAATACATAAATATTCAACTAAGGCGCGAGTCTCTCGAAAATCCATCCGTCGTCGCCGGCGTAAATCAGTTGATTGTCGATCACATCGGTCGATGATGGTCTCCTGAAGCGAATTCGGTCGTGCATTCTATTTTTCTGGCCTTGCCAGAATTCTATTCTGTCAGGGACGACTAGAAATCCACCCCTGTCAAAACGAGCAAGAAATAAACATTTTGCACATTCACGTCTTCCACAACTAAATACCAATTTGACGGCTTGGGAATCGTCGCCAACTCGTCCGAATATTTCTCCGCGAGGAGAGAAAACGCTTCTTCCAATTCCTATTTAATTTAACTAGATTAAAAAAATTATTTAATCAAAATTTGTTTCATTTCTCACTGATTTTCCCGCGATTTTCATGCTCTGCGCGCTGGCACACGCGGCAATTCGGCTGTCGCGAGGTCTGCTATTGAAATACGCGACCGACTCTTCGTCCGCCAATTTTTTCACCGATCCTTCAATCCGTACCTGACGATGCAATGGCGCCCAGAAAAAAGTGAGCGCAGCAAATGGGTTTTCTGCCTGCCACAAACATTAAACAAATTATGACAACAAGTTTGCGAATTGTGAATTTGTGTTAAATAAAATTCACCAATTCTCCGCCTTTTCTGCTGTCGTAATTGGTGTAAAACTTAAATCCATCTTTCCCGAACCCCTTGAGCAACACCATCCGACACGACGGACGACCATTTCTGAAAATTAAAACATTTCGAACAAATTACATCAATAAATCAATAAATTTTCGATTAATGTCATCATCGTACGTACTTGGCAGCTGTTGCCAAACACACGGCATTCGCTTCCATAATCTCCCGGTTTTGGCACGCCACATCGAACCAGTTTCGAAACTGCGCGATCGGTTCTTTGGCGAACAACGATTCTTCCCTCAACGACTTTTGGTCGTAGGAAATTCTCATATCTGCCATCACATGAAAATTCACCAATTTACAGCAAATTAAATATTAATGAACATCTAAAAATAAACTAACCACTGATATCAACATTCATGATTGATACCGGCTCAAAGTCGAAAATTTACTTGTTAAGTCGGATTTGACGAGTTTCTTAGCGATCGCCAGGAAACCGGGGCGCGGATGCCCGAGCGTCGTCCGGAGCGTGTTGATGTCGAGTCTCCCTCGGCACTGATGGCGCATTCTCGCTACTACCATCGTATCACTCGCGACCAACCTTTGAAATAAAATAATAGAAAAGCATAAAAACTCTTTTCTATTTGCTTCTCAAATCCTACAACCTGTCATAACGTCAAATTAATTTTTATTGACAAACTTTACGACCTCGGTGCCTTTCGAAACGATTGTTGCCATCTGGCGGACCAAAATAAAAATAAAAACCTATAAACCTATACACTAAAATTTTAAAGCAAATTAAATATCAAAGATTATAAACAAAAAATAAACCATTAAAAATAAACCATTAAAAATTAATAATTGTAGAATCTTTTAAAATTAGGTTTGAGTTTTCATCGCTAGATGTCGGGTAAGACTGTCATTAAGAATAGGCGGGAAAAGACGCCACGCTGATCGAGAGCAAAGAATCAAAGCGAATCGAAGCAGCTTTCTTAGACGGTAAGAAAACAATAGAAACTTCTCTCAGACAAACTGCAAGCTGACATTTCGTTTCGATCTTGCGTATCTGATCATTCTTTAGTCATTTAAACCCATCTTTCATTGATACTTACGAACAATTTGCTTTCTTTAAGACGAAAAAGTGCGGAATAATGGATCAACTCAGCCCGTACGAACAAATGGTGGAAAACAACATTCGCGAGAAAAATAAGATGGTTCGTAACGAGCGATCAAATATTGATCTAAAACACCCTAACTTCTTTATTACTATTTACAGCTCAAGGAATTTTTATCCGACATAAATAAATTCATGGACGATGAGGGTATTAAACCAAAGACGGTAATTTGAACGACGAAAACAAAAACAAAAGGTTTTTTCGTGTTTCTAATAACTTGTATCGAATTTCCAGAAACGTGATAGTGCAACACCGAGAAAAGTGTACAAAAAACGCGACTACTTTTGCGGCAACTTGAGAAATTATTCACCGCCCAGAACTCGCTCTCGCACGGGCTCGGTCGCATCTTCTCTTCAATCGAGTCCTAACACGCCAAAAGTAATTTGCAAAGGAAAAAGTGGTCGATCAGGCGCTTTAATTTGGGTTTCTTTACTCGTTTTAGTTGAAATTTCATTCCAAATTTGGGAAAAGGAAAGAAGCGGCGAGTGGTGACGACGTATGAAACGAGAGTATTTTTGTACCGAATGCAAATTGCAAATTGAGCTTTTTCGTTTTAGGAGAGTGAGGACGACGCAGCTGCACCCAGGAAGCGCAAACGCCTTCAATTTCCATCTGCCAATCAGTACGATCGTGTGATTATTCCGGTCGAAGATGTGACGGACTCGATGCTCAGGAAAATAGCCAAACGCAGTACCAAAAAGACTTATAATTCCGCAGTGGTAATTTCTAGTGATGAGTGATTCGATCGTTTGCGTTGACGCTTTTTAATTTTTAGGGAAGTTGCTGTCATCAATGCCGGCAGAAAACTATCGATACCAAAACCAACTGCCGATCGAAAGACTGTTTCGGCATTCGTGGCCAGGTGAATTCAGTCAATAGTTCAGTAAAAATAACAACAAAAGCGAATTAATGCGTATATTTTAACAGTTTTGTGGGCCATGTCTATTAAATCGTTACGGTGAAACGGTGGAAAACGCATTGCTCGATCCGGTAAAAAAGATTTTAAAGAAAAACTTATTTGTTTGTTTATATATTTATTTATTTTTTAATTTTTAGACGTGGGCTTGTCCACCTTGCCGTGGAATTTGCAACTGCAGTTTTTGTCGTCAGAGAGAAGGTTACAATAGTACGGGAATTATGATACACGAAGCGAAGCATTTTGGATATAAGAGTGTGCGTCATTATTTGGACAGGTATGTTTTTTTAGAAAGTGGTTTAGAAAAATAAATATAAACATTCTTCCTCTTTTTAGTGTCGAAAAGAATAATAATGACGACGTGGACTGAAGAAGAAAAACCGATTTTTTTTTTTCCAAAATTTTAGTGTTCAAATTATCGCTCAAACTGTACAACTTATCAATAAAAACTCAAAGTACTCACCGTTCTAATCGTGTAGTCGCAATTATTTTCTTCTGCAAATGTTCAAATAAACCGCCATCTTAGTGTTACTCGATGATAAACAACCGGCCGCCATTGTATGACGCGATGCGCCTGCGCGGTGAGTCATCCAGCTGTCGCCTATAGCAATGAGCAAGGATTTTAAAATTTTGCCCTTTCTTCTTCCTGGTGTTTAAAGATTTTATTGCTAACGGTTAAAACTCGTGTACGATGGCACAAACTTTAGAGAGACTTCAGTTAATCATCGACAGAGAATTAAGTGGAATTAGAGTAATAAGAAAAAAATAATCAATACTTACATTGCATCATGGCGCATGGAATGTACAATATTTGAAATGACTAACGGCTGAAACGATTTTGCTTAACATTTATTTGCAGCCTTTTTCTTCTCATGCGGTGGCTAAATCAAACTACAAAAAAGAAAAAACGAGAGCAGACATCGGACAACAACGTCCACGAGCGGATCACGTAATTATTCCCGCCGATGATATTACGGATGATATGCTCGACAACGTTGCCGTAGCAACGAGCGACAAAATTTACTGCACCGAACTCGTAAGAAAAAACAAAACTAAATAACTAAATAAAAAAATAAATAAATTGATATTTTTTCTAAGGGCACAAGTTGTCACCAATGCCGGCAAAAAACACTAGACTCGAAAACGAATTGTCGTTCAACGCGCTGCATCGGGGTTCGCGGCCAAGTAAATATTTACAGATAAAATAAAAATGGCTGCCGTGTTATAAACAAAATTGTAAACACTTTTTTTTTGCAGTTTTGTGGCCCTTGTTTACGAAATCGATACGGTGAAGGCGTGAAAGAATCATTAATAGATCCAGTACGAATAACTAGATGATTTTCAAGGATATTTGTAAATTAATTTCCTTCAATTTCATCTTTAGGATTGGATTTGTCCGCCGTGTCGTGGAATTTGCAACTGTAGTTTTTGCCGAGCAAGACAAGGCAGCAGCTGCACGGGAATCATGATCCACGAAGCCAAACAGTACGGATTTAACAGTGTTAGTGAATACCTCGCGAGGTAATGTTCGAAACATGTGAAAAAATATCGAAAAACTAAAGATTTCATTTCAATACGACCAGCTTAGAAAAGAATTCGAGTCGGAGAAAGTGAGCGAGCAAACACTAGCAAGTTTGGTAAACATTTCATTTTTTAAAGCGACTTTTTGTACATCCTACTTTGATACTTTAACGTACAATTTTATCGACATCTTTTTTCTACTCATACAATGTTTAAATAATAAAAAGCCACGATTCAAACACTCAATATGGCGTCGTTAAAATTCGGATCCGACAGCCAGGGCGCCGATTCTTGAGGCAGAACTAAATGCTTTTCAACCGACGTACACGGTCGACACATGCAGTCGACGGGTGCTCGAGTGGTCACTTTACGAAACTTTGGTTCTCCCGGCTTGGCGTGGGGGCAGTGAAGAGTGACGTTGGCTTCTCTGACGCCCATTTCTTGACAACACATGCACGAGCGCTCCATCTGCCACATTTTAGACCCAGATACCTAAAACACCGTTCAATTTCCCCCTGAATTTACACCGACAAACTCATGATACCCATTCTTACCTGAACGTACGAGGTGCATCTTCCTTGACAGGCAAACGACGGTATCGGTTTCTGATTGCAACCCGGATATTTCAGAACGTGGATGACCGGCGTAATGTGACATTCGTCGGCCGTTGCTCGTCTGCTCCCAAACACGCACAGCATGGCGGCAACTACGAGCACTAAAGCGTGCATGGTGCGAGCTACGAGTGCAAAATCGGCGAAATAAATCGAAATGAATGATTAACGAGGAAACCCATCGAGTTAATCACGAATTCGCGAAATATATAAATTCTAAATTCGTGAAAACTCCCACGCTGCAGCGCGTTCTTGTGAAACAGTTAATTTACTTTCGACCCCCCACAGATAAAGAAGCAATAACAAGATCCTAGAGTGGACAAATGATTGAATTGCGCACCGAAACGCATTACCTGCGAGCGAGTCCGTTCGGATCCGGTGAAAAGTTAAGGAGTGATCAACTCGATTTCTGCAACGCATGTGCCCTCGAACCTGAGTGCTTATGGACACGGGCCAATGATTGACAGTCATCGTGAACACGCGGGGTGTCCATTAAAAGGGGCAGGCGCTCTCGGGGGCATCTAGGACCTAATTTTATTTCAATGTAGTACGCATTAAGGCCCGTCTGCATACTATAGTGTAGTGTTGTTTGCCTCATTTAGGCGCTGGCCGGCTTTTTGTCGTCTTGGTTACCGCGATTTCTGGGGGTAAAGGAATTTAAACGCACCTTACCGCTTTAGTCATCACCGATTTTCATTAATTTGACGATATTTACGATAATAACTATTTTATTCTAGAAGTCTACATTCTATAAGAAATTTTAAAGAAAGAAGAAAAACAAAATGTTAAATTTCATTTTTCTTCTTCTCATTTACTCCCCACACTTGTAACATTGACATTCGGCCGGTTCCTTGAGTCGAATTTTCATTAGCGACAAATCGCCGGCCAAAGTTTCGCCGTCGAAATCGAAACAACGTCGCAAAATCACTTCACGGTCTTGCAAATACGATTCGCGGCAGCAATAACACTCCTAAACGAACGCAAATTAAATTTAAATAAATAAAGAAAATAAAAAATTTAAAAAAAAAAACGAACTTTTAGAAATCCCGTCGAAGTTGTCACACTGGGCTGCATCTGAGAGGTGCACGTTCCCTCGCACTTGTTGACGGCCACATCCCCTTCGCACGTTCGCACCAGTTTCGTTCGACTGTCGTATTCCTCTGCAAAACAAATGTCAAAAGTCACTACAAGAAATTAAAAGTTTAAAAAAAAAATTAAAAAAGTGATTTATTACCTTTGATAATGTGAATAAACGACGGCAACGTTTCGCACGTGCTCTCGGGGAAAGCTCGCAACGATTTGGTGGTGACGAACAGGACAAACGTGACGACGGTGAAGAAAGCAAACGCGGACCAGGTGCAGGTGTTAGTCATTTTTTGACGCGGTGTGTGCGAGAGAGAGGCGGCTGCGGTGGCTGCGATGGTGCGCGGCGAGATGGTGTAGTGGCAATGACACGTTACAACATTTAGGAGGGCAAGTGCGCAGCGTGGGGCAGTTTCGATTGTGGCCACGAGCCACGAAATGCACACCGGCACCGCATGCCTCTTGACTCGCGCGGCATGTCGCTGGCGCTGGCCAGGGAGTGGCGTCAAAAACCATTACTAAACTTTACTTGGGAAGAAAAAACCACTCACTTTATTCATTCATTCATTTCAATTCGAGAAAAAGTGCCGCCTGTGTGTCACTTCTCTGCCGAACTGCGAGCAATTGCGGCCGAGTTGTGTTCACAATTCGGAGAAATTGGCGAGCGTGGCTCGGAAGACAATTTTGCCCTTATTTTAATTCGGTGCATTTGATGAGGAAGTGTGACTATGATTATCACAAGTTAGGGTTTCCTCCACGGTTGTCGCGTTGGCTTGTGCTTGGAGCAACGCAGTGGCCGTTCTGTTGTTTTCATTTAGGATTAAAATTTCGATGTGGTTTGATTTTTTTTTAATTTTTTAATTTTTTAATTTTAATTTACTTGAGATATGTGTCGCTTTGAACTGTTTCGAGCGGCGGTAGCTCCAATTTGAATTTCGCTTGCGGAGGAAACGTCATTTTCGTTTCGGTCCCGGTGCCGTCATTCGTAACTTGCACGATACCGATGTGTTGGCATTTTGTGACATTTTCGGCCAATTCCTATTAAAAATTTTACTAGGAACAACGTAAAAGATGGATATTATTAACATTTACGTCAATCGTGAGGTCGGATTTCGGCTCCTCCTTTCGCTGCCACGTGTTAAGAGGAAACAGAGCGAATTCTTGCTCTAATTCCGAAGTTATCGGCAATGGAATAATCTCGGGGATTTCTGGATACGGGTTCTTGAACGAAAATTATAATAACTTAAAAAAATCTCCTCAATAATTAAATTTAATTAATACTTACAAAAAACTTTCTCGGATCCATGTGCGGAGGCTCAAACACGTGTTTAAATTCTTTAGGCTGTTTGGCGCAACTGTCACGAGCTTCTACAAACGATATGAGTCGCACCATGGCGCACTGAAATAAAAAAAATAAAAAAAAATAAAAAAATTATCGATAAAATCGGTAAATTTAATCGATTTTTTCATTTCACATACATCCGGATCTGGAGGTGGCTTGAGTGCCCTCGGAGTGTAGTTGGCTCCAGCCTCGTAAGCATCTTGGAGTTTGTACCCCAATATTTCGTGCAGTAAGGGTTTCTAAGTGAAATCTCAATTAATCGATTTGCTATTCGGGATTTGGTATTTGCGCGATTACTATTTCAGGTACGGGTTTCGACACAAATACATCTCCAAAATTCAACGGTTTGGAAGGAGCCGGTCGCAGTCCGGGCCAAAGCTGAAAATAATTTCGTTACACTCATATTCCAATACATAAAAAACGACATTTTACCAAGTTGAGATTGGTTCGCGGGCACCAAAACAGCTTGGAGAAGCTCGGCGGTTTGATGTTGTCCAAACACATGGAAAATTTCTTCTCCGGTTCGATCGGTTCGGCTAGAACGTTCCTAATTTCGTCTGAATCGATAAATGACATCTTTTGGATTCTAATTTATGACGGATTTGTGATGGATCACCTTTTTTGAGAAAATTGCGTAGACATTCTAATCGTTTACTCGCACGGTTGCGCGTTACGATCTTATTGACCGCGTTTATCAAACGCCTCAACGTTAGGATCCGGCTCGGCCATTCGTTGGACATGTGGAAACTAAAGATGTAATTTTTTGGTTTGTCCTCGACATCGACGAGTGTTCGTTTCGTCGCGTAAGTGACTTCGCGTCTCGATAAACCGTTTTTATCAACCAACATATCTCTCTGAAAGAGCAAGATTTTTAGATTTTTGAATTTTATTTTTAGTGTTAAAATACTTGTTTAAATCTCTCCCAAGAAATCTCTCGGTGTTTCAAAATTGTCAACTTTTCGTCGCTCGAAATCGGTAAACTGCCTAATTTTGTTTGCCGTCTTGATAGAGTGGTTTTATCGTCTTGGATCTTTTTCTGTTCTTCGAGAAACTGTTTTTCCTAGATTAAAATAAATTGTAAAAAATCAACTGGATTAAAGGTTTCCGGCAATTACCTTCGTCTGCTTGCAGTTGATTTTATAAATATCAATAAGACCGAGTGAGCACCAACCTAATCAACATAAAGAATCATTCATTTTGATTTTTCATTTTTTTGAAATTAATTAATTTCATATTTGCTTGGATTAAAGTTTCCTCCATCTTCCTTTTTCATTTTTGCCGATTCTGGAATTATCTACAACGTAATTTAATACTTGCGATAAATGGTTAAACAAATTAATCACCTTTTTTCGTCGATGGAGATTTAAGCACGGGCGAAATCTTCTTTAAACGAAGCGGTTTCGAAACCTTTTTAACTTCCGTCGACCTAAAAATTCATCATTTACACACGAATACAAATAGAAATAAATATAGCCTCTTTACTGGGATAAAATCTTGGATTTATCACGTCTCGTTGTCTTCTTGTATATAATTTTACAAGTCAGAACATTCATGTCAACATTTAAAACGGACAAGTTTAAATTTTGTTGAAAACTCGTGGTCATTTCAGGCTGAAATGTGAGTACAACTTCGACCGGAATCCCAGCGTACAAAATACCTATACCGTATGATAAATAAAAGTAGAAAAAGAAAAGAAAAGAAAAACACTTTTTCATTAAAGGCTTAATGAAATCAATACCTTCTATCGGTTCTACCTGACAACAAGAAAGCAGAGGTTGAAATTGTAAATGAAATTTCAGTTCGATCGGTGACGTACACGTGATGGGAATAGTGTACGTTGTACTGTAAAACAATTGCAAGATTAATTTCATTTAAACTGTCATTCAAACAAACTCACACTTCACCAACAGCTGATTCACGTAAATTAACATTACTGGGAAAATCCACCGATGGCAAGATTGGAAATGCGTGAATAGGAATAAACAAACTTTCTCCAGACTGATAAAAAATACATAAATTAAAAATGGATTTAAAATTTTGCAAATTCACCTGATAAGAAATTCTGAGACGATCGTAATAATATCTTTCCTGATCGGGCTTGAACTTGAGAAATATCGTCAAATCCAAACCAGGTAAAAGATTATGCTGCAAATTTCAAAAGTTGGAATTTAATCGTTGGAAATGTGAATTTTTAATTTTATTTTTATTTTTTTGAACTCACCTCTTTGTTTACTTTAATCGAAAACCATTTTGTCATGGGATTGGATACATATGTTCTTTGGATTTTAGTTGACGTATTGCGTACTCTGATACTTTGGTTGTACATTAATCCTGGCGTAAATTTCACAAATTGGGCGATGGTTGGATAACTTTCCAATTGAATTTTATGCGACACTTCATAGTCAATTAAATCGATTACTGAAATGAAAATTATCAAAAAATAAAATTATCATAATAAAAAAATAATAAAAAAAGTTGGAAATTGTATCGAACTTGGACGAAAGTCTGAAACCGCCTCTTCTGCTACAAACGATGGATTTTTCGTGATTGCGGGTAACGTAGAATCCTTACTCGCCGCGGTTGCCATTAAGCCTCGATTTACAATTACCGCCGTTGCGAATGTCATGGCAACGGATCAGCAGACGACTAATTTCTTTTCATTTCCATCTTTAATTTGCCGATATGACGTCACAAATAATCACACTAAACCAACAAATCTACAAACAAATACCTCATAACCACTATAATCATAAATTGAGAAACAGCTGCGTGGACTATAACGTAAGAAGTCAAAACATGTAATATTTTACCTTTTAAACCGTTAAATTTGTATATAAAACGTTTAATTTTCATCCAGGGCATGTTAAAAAAGCAGAAGAATGATCTTCTACGCCATGATCGTTAGAAGCAGAGATGGGCTCATTCTGTCCGCATCTACCGAATCAGAAAGTTTACGCGAAGTAAAAGAATCTCGAACAGCGTTAAAATTACTGGGCAAAAAGGTGTCAAAATATCCCGATCGGTGCACGCTCCGATTAAATCCTCACGTAATCCAGTAAGCCCAAAATACATCGCCGTAATTACGACATTAAACGGATTTCCATTTGCAGTTTCATAACATCCCTAGGAGTCACTTTCATGGCGCTGTGCGAATCCAATTACCCGTGCGTACTCGCATTCAGTTATCTAAACGAATTAATGAAGGAATTCATCGTCGTGTACAACACATCGCGAATCAACAATGCAGTACGGCCGTACTCATTCATCGAATTTGGTACCCGGTCTAAATTGATAAAGTTCTGATTTTATTACAATCGAATGTATTTTCAGATAATTTTGTATACAAATTGCGGCACCGATACAACAGTCCTCGGACACTTACGACCAAATTAAACCTGCCCGATTTAAGCACGGAAATTAAATTACGTCCGCCACATTTGTTGTCCGTGCACGATATCCAACTATACAACGGCAGACCGAACGGAGAAACGGTTGGTCTGTATTCAAAAGAAGAGCAAAACAAACATTTTATTCACTCACTTGTTTCTTTAGTGAATTTTTCGTGTCGTCTCACTCCGATTTCGTGGTTCGGAGTCGTCTCCATGGCCTTCAGTGGTTTCTGTGCCTTATTTAATGTAGTACGAGGTTTAATGGCGTCGAGCGAATCAAATTTCGGGGTAAAATAAACGAAATTTGAGCGAAAAATCAAATAAATTCGTTTTTGTTTTCTAGGGATATGATGGCAGTAGCCCGCTGCACAGTATTAGTTTACTATTTGAAGCGTTTTTTCAATGTTATCAGGTAATCGCGAATGATTGACCACATTCTTAAGTGCTAATTTATTTTATTTCAGATTTATTTACTGTTGGATTATCCAAAAAGAAGAAATCTAAAGACTTGTGTATGTTTTGCGCTCATTTGTATGTGCAATATGTTGGTTTGGACCATTCGAGACACTTGGCAGATTTTAGCTCACGTTGCCATTGCCTCTGCGTTGACATTTAATATTGTGACTAGGAAATTGGAGCCAAAAGCTCCCAATTATAACGTTTGAATAAATGCTTTTGTTACAATTTTTTTTCGCTAATTTTTTGCGTTAAATAGGTTAAACGAAAGTGTGAACTATTTAACCTTTATTTTTGAAGGGGCGAAATAAATGATACATCAATAGCAAACATTTCATGAACTGTCACGGATATAAAACAAACTAAAAAAAAAAAAAAATGACAATTGGTTTATGATTGGCTTCATTTCTGTCGTTTTTTGTTTTTGTTTTGTTTTTTTAAAAAAGAGAAGAAAAAAAAAATCATTATAAATTACCAAATAAAAGATACATTTCAATGAACTTAATCTGGGGTTTTAAAGTAATGGGCACTTTCCCTACTTTCTACGATTGGTCAGGCGGTTTTGAAGTTGTTAAATCTTCGGTACCGGTTTCGCCAACTAAAAGTTTCAAAGCAGATCCCGATAAATTGGAATTGAGCACCTGGACACACTAAAAATAAATAAATTAATAAATTTATTTATTTTTAAAAAAAATGTCAATCACAAAAAAATAAATGAAAAGTGTATCAAAAATCAAGTCCTACTTCAGATGACATGCTTTGAACTCTGTACTTGAAGAGAGATGCGGTAAGTGCGTTTGATACTTGCAAAGCCATCTGCGCATCCTCTTCGTTCTTAATCTCGCATTTACCCTGAAAATTCAATCAAAACATGAATAAACACTCGCAAATTTGCATGCCACGCTTAAAAATTACCAAAACTCTTAATAACGCGCCCAAACTTCCTTTAGACAAGCTCAAACTATCCGGATCATCCTCCAGGATCTTACTGAATGGATTATCGTCCACTGCTTCGGGTGTGGGCTCTACATCTGCTTGTTGACTCCCTGCTTGAGAATTATTGTTGCTAAAAATACAACAACAAAATTTTAATTTTAAATTCCAACCAATTTTTATTTATTTTTTAAATTATTTCACCTGTTTCCTTCGTCCTTATCAAATCCATCGAAAGAATCGGTTGTGAAATATTCATCTTTATTCCCAGTTACGTTGTCTTTCCATTTCGCACGTTGAGAGTCCATATAGTATTGATTTGGAGTGAGGGATGTGGGTTCTTTAAAGACCCATTTTTTCGACTTGTCCGACGCCGCCACTATAATGCAAACCCAAATTATGACGATTTTGTGTCGAAAAACGCGTGTATTTAGATATTACTCGGCGATTTCCCAAATCCCGATTGAATTTGCATCTGTCCACGTCCGTCCGTCCTCTGTATTTTCTCCACAGCGCGAATCAATTCGACCGCAAACTCGTCTTTCGATGCGCGAGTGTTCGACAGTCGGTCGTATTCAATTTTGTGATGTTTAACCATGTAAGTCATTCTGTGCTCAGATCCAGTCACGTGGGCTAGCAAACTCGTTGAATCGCATTTCGTGTCGCACAAACTGCATTCGTATTTCGGTTCGCAAAATTGGTTTTCCGATTGCAGTTCAATCACATAATTCAAACCTAAAATAGAAAACAAAATGAAAAATTCAACTCGGCGACAAATAATCGAATAATTGTGCTTTACCTATTAGAGGCGCTTGATAACTGTTCAACTTGTTTTGCATTAAACTGACTTGTGGTTTAGGAATGCCTGTTTCTAATACACTTTCATTAGATTCCTCTGGAGTGTTATCGGACGTGATTGACCCCGGAATTGTATCTACTAAAGAAAAAACAATTCAACATTTATTTTAGTGTTCTTGATCAATTTAGACATTTATTTTAGTCGTTTTGTAAAGGATATCGCATTCAATTTAAACTTACTTAGCGGTGGCTTGTCCTGCATTAATCCTTTATTGTCTGATGGTTTCCTCGGCGACATCGGTATCCCTTTCGACGCATTCAAATTCTAAAAAACAAAAACATATTTCTTAATTAACATAAAATTATGATTTATATTTTTAACTTAAATACCCTTAGATGTCGATTTCCTTCGCAATGAAAACGATAATTATTTTCATTTCCACATTTCGCATCGCACAGCTGAAAATGATTACGAAAATTAGTCGCTCAATTATTACTAAAACGAGTCGGTTCAGTGCTCGTACCGCACAATAAAATTTCTCCGCACGCCGATCAGTTGGAATACTTGGTGAATGTGCATTTTGAGATTTATTACTCGGCGTGCCTAATAAAAAAAATAAATCAATCAAACAAAGAAAAAAAAAATGCAACAAATACAATAAACCTCAAATAATCCATCAATTTTAATTAACATCACAAACAGAAGGAAATAATAAACCATTACCATCAGAATCATCTTCTGGTTTCTTAGTACCTGTATGGCCTTCGTCTTTATCTACTGATTGGACATCTAGACGTTAAAATAATAAAATTTTCATTAATAAGCCCAATAAAACCGAGCAACACGAATCCGAACAACACAATTAATTTATTCGCCTATAACTAATATAAAATGATCAAGTTTTACATCCACATTCACACACCTTGGTCGAACTCCATCTTCCCCGCATTGGCATTAACTTCGGCGTCACCACTCTCAGATTTCTTAGTAATAGATTGCTCGAGTTCATCATCGATTACAAAAACTCCCTAAAAAACAAAAAAATTTCTTTAGAAAAAAATTCAAATTTCAAAATATTTCGGGTGGATAAGACCACAATACCTCGTTACTTACTCCGTCACTATTCCAACACTCATTCTCATCCGTGTGTAATTTCTTGCTCTTTTCCTCCTCTTTCGACGGATTCCTTTGCCTTTTCTTGCCCCAATTTTGTTTCGGCTTATTTTTCCCAAACTTCTGCTGCTGGTTTGACTTTTTCTGATTTTTCCAACCATCACCTACGAAAAACAAACATTTTTAAAAACCAAATCAATAAAAAGCAACAGAAAAAAAAAACCGTGCAGTCTTACCACTTCTGCGGTCTTGATTATCCCATCGTTGAAACGGTTCGAAGCGGGGCTGAGCAAGCAGCGGTTGCGGTTGAAACGACGAGCGACCGAAAGATTGTTGCGCCGACGATTCGTCCGCAAATGGCTGGTACTCTCGTTTGAAACTAGACGAGAAATTCGACTGAAATCTCTGCATTGTTGCGGGTCCGCTAGATTGGGGGTTGAACTGGCGTTGAAAGGCGTAATTCTGGTTGGGTTCGGGCACGGGTTTTGGTGCCCACGGGTCGGGTTGACGCCGTCCATAAGCGGCCGTTGGGTTTGGAAGGAGACTTGGTCGGGCTTGCGGTTCTGAACCGCTCCAGTTCGCCACATGTCTTCGGTAGTTGCTGAATGGATCCATCCAATTCCTTTGGAAAGTTTTGGCGGAATACGGTGGTGTAGAGTTTAATTCCAGTCTGTCGGAAATGTCGAGAACACGACACGAAACCGTGTTCTTTGCGATAGCAGTTTTCGTTACGATCTCGTGGTAGAGCGAATCGCCGAAACAAAACGGGCTTGATGGGTTTTCGTTTTCGGGGGATTAACCGGCTTTTAGTTTTACCTCGTTTGAAATGCTAGCTGAAGGACGGTACTGTTATGTATGTCGGTGTTGTCATAGTTACAGAATTGTTAATAAATATTTAATAGTAATTATTCAAAACAAATTGTTGTTTTCTTTTTTTCTTTTTAATGAAAAGTGCCGAGTAAAAATATTTCTCCTTCAATACCGATTTTCTTTTATCTTTCAAACAAAAACTAAACCTCCTCGTTGAGATACAGTACTAAAATTGTAATTCTGCATTTCGGTCGTCCAGTAATATTGAAAAATCTACCGTTGCGTGACTAGAATCACTATTGTGTGTATTAACTACAAAATTTCAAGTTGCAATAATTAGTACACGAATAACTTCCAAGACAGAAAAAAAGAAAAAGAAAAAGAAAAAAAAATGCAAATTTATTCAACCATTTAGACAGCAAAACTCCCATTTGCGTAATTTAGTAAGAAATACATTTACAGTTTCCATCGTTCACATTCAACTTACAGACACCCATTGATTTTTTTTAAATCGTCCAAAAGAGATAATTGTTTTTTTTTTGTTTTTTTTTTTACAAATCAGAAAAATCAACATGAGTAATTGACATTTAACAATAATGCACTTTTTTTGCTTCTTTTTTTAGCTACACCATTTACAGTCTTCGATTTCGTTTTCCCATCACCTTCAGTTTCTGTTCTAACTGTTTCCATGCCATTTTTATTGGTCCTAAAAAGTGTCCAAGAAAAAATTAATTAATCAATTAAGTAATCACAAAATTCTAAATTAACAGTGAAAAAAAATACCTTTTGGTTACGACTTTCTTTCCGTCGATGATTCTTGTTGATGTCGATGTTTTCTTTACATTGGCACTAACCGGCCATCCAAATAAGCTACTAAAACTCGTGCTAATCCTTGCACAATTCGCGAGGCTGCGAACCAAATTTAAATAAAATCAAGTAGAAAATCAATTTTGTTTTTAAACTGAAGTCTGTCTTGCCTACTCGTTAGCGCTAAAATCAATTAAAATTGATTAAAAACTAAAAAAAAATCCAAGCCAAACAACCGTCATTATCGTATAATACCTCCAAATAAATCGGGGAAATGATCGCCTGCAAAAAACTCCCGAAACACTTCTTCCGGATCTCGAAATGCAAATTTAAAGAAAGGAAAACGGGAAGAAGACTCATACCCTTCATCGGACGGCCAGCGACGCTGACTGTGTCCTTCCTTGCCGTACTGATCGTAACTCTTTCGTTTCTTTTCTGTTTAAAATCAAAATCGATTCAAAATTCAAAATTCCAATAAATTTTTATTAGGAAATTAGTAATTTACCATCTGAAAGAACTTCGTAAGCCTCTGATATTTCTTTGAATTGCTTTTCCGCATCATCTGTTTTACCAGGATTTCTATCTGGATGCCATTTCAGTGCTAATTTCTTGTACCTGTTTCGAGTAAAAATAGAACAATCATTAAACATATCTTTTATTCAACTAGAAAATCTGCCAAAATGGCGTTATCGGTCCATTTTGTATTTGTTTATTCTCCACTCATCAACAAGTGATGAATAATCTTGTCGCACCAAAATTTTTTTCTAATTTCTCGAGATCATCCCAATCCACTTACGCTTTTTTAATTGCACCAACTGACGCGTTCCGAGGAACTTCCAAAATTTGGTAGTAATCGCCCATTGTAAATCAACGTTTAATGGTTTGGCTGTTCGATTTCAATCTAAAATGGAGAAAAAAAATACGATGAATAATAAACATCCACAAACTGTTCAAATTTCAGTAAAAAAAAAATTACGAAATATCAAGAAACATCAACCAAAACAGTTAAAATTCGATTTAAAAAACTCCAAGAAATATCAATAAAGCAGTTCAAAATCAATACGAATCAAAAAGCAGTGAATTATTTGAGATTATCTCACCGGAGTATCGTTGATTTCGACAGAGAAAAAAGAATAAATGAATTTAAAGACCGTTTGATATTAAAATTATTAAATTTTTTGCTCAAGATAAATACATCACCTTCCTATTAGATATTTAAAACTATTAATCTAATCGAAACCACACTATCCAGTCATATTCTAAATCGAAAACATTACCGTTAATCAAGCAACCCTACGAATTCTCCATTTTTTAATTCATTAATGAACACGTACTGTACGCTATGGTTACAAAACATAAAGGCTTGTCTAATAATAATTGTTGCAAACAAATTATTTTTTTCTTTTCTTTTTAATTAAAACGCAAATTAACGCAGTTACGATAGTTTACAATGCCTGGGCACTCGTATCACAATACTTGCACAAAAACATTCATCCACAATGAAATATTAAAAGTGCCAAGTAAAAACATTTCTATTTCAAAGTGATTTTCTTTTATCTCTCAAACAAAAACTAAAACACCTCGTTAAGATACTAAAATTGTAATTCTGCATTTCGGTCGCCCAGTAATATTGAAAAATCTACCGTTACGTGACTAGAATCACCGTGTATTAACAGTTAATAATTAACTACAAAATTTCAAGTTGCAATAATTAGTACACAAATAATTTCCAAGCTCTCTCACTTTCATAACATAGATGAAATAAACAAACAGGAGAAAAAGAGAAAAGGAAAAAGAAAAAAATGCAAATTTATTCAACCATTTAGACAGCAAAACTCCCATTTGCGTAATTTAGTAAGAAATAGATTTACAGTTGCTCAAGTTCCATCGTTCCCATTCAACTTACAGACACCAATTGAATTTTTTTAAATCGTCCAAAAGAGATAATTGTTTTTTTTTTTTTTTTTACAAATCAGAAAAATCAACATAAGTAATTGACATTTAACAATTATGCACTTTTTTTGCTTCTTTTTTTTTCTACACCATTTACAGTCTTCGATTTCGTTTTCCCATCACCTTCAGTTTCATTGGTCCTAAAAAGTGTCCACGGAAAAAATAATTGATCAATTAAGTAATCACAAAAATTCTAAATTAACGGTGAAAAAAAAATACCTTTTTGTTACGACTCTCCTTCCGTTAATGAATATTGTTGATGTCGACGTTGCCATTACATTGGCACCGAATGACCCTCCAAAATTGAAACTTGTAGTGCTTGAAAAATTTGCGAAGCTGCGAAACAAATTTAAATTTAAAAAAAAGTAAAAAAAAAATAAAATTCTATATTTAACGCCTCACCCAGAATCTTGAAAACGGAAAAAACCACTGAAACCGCCTCTTCCAAACTGTGAACCACCAAAATTGTGAGATCTTGTCTTGTCCTGTTGTGTCCTGTCTTGTCTATTCGAAAACCCTAAAAAATCAATTAAAAAATTAATTAGAACCTAAAAAAAAAACAAAAAAAAACACGCCAAACAACCTTCGTTATTGTATAATACCTCCAAAGAAATCGGGGAAATGATCGCCTCCAAAAAACTCCCGAAACACTTCTTCCGCATCTCGAAAATCGTCATACTCTTCATCGGACGGCCGGCGACGCTGACTGTGACCGAACAAGCCTTCCTTGCCGTACTCATCGTAAATCTTTCGTTTCTTTTCTGTTTAAAATCAAAATCGATTTTCAATCCAAAATTGCAATCAATTTTTATGAGGAATTTAGTACTTTACCATCTGAAAGAACTTGGTAAGCCTCCGATATTTCTTTGAATTGCTTTTCCGCATCATCTTTCTTGTCTGGATTTTTATCTGGATGCCATTTTAGTGCTAATTTCCTGTATCTGTTTCGAGCAAAAAAAGAGAACAATCATTAAAAATATCTTTTATTCAACTAAAAATCTGCCAAAATTGCCAAAGGACTTGGCGTTCGGCCGATTTTGCATTTGTTTATTCTCACTCATCAACAAGTGATGAATAATCTTGTCGCACCAATTTATTTTCTAATTTCTCGAGATCAACCCAATCCACTTACGCTTTTTTAATTGCGGCAATTGACGCGTTACGAGGAACTTCCAAAAGTTGGTAGTAATCGCCCATTGTAAATCAACGTTCAATTGGTTGGCTGTTCGATTTCAATCTAAAATGGGGAAAAAAATACGATGAATAATAAATATCCACAAACTGTTCAAATTTCAGTAAAAAAAAAATTACGAAATATCAAGAAACATCAACCAATCCAAAACAGTTAAAATTCGATTTAAAAAACTCCAAGAAATATCAATAAAACAGTTCAAAATCAATGCGAATCAATAAATTATATGTGATTACCTCACCGGAATATCATTGATTTCGACAGAGAAAAAACAATAAATGAATTTAAAGACCGTTTGATATTAAAATTATTAAATTTCTTTGCTCAAGGTAAATACTTCACCTTCCTCTTAGATATTTAAAACTATTAATCTAATCTAAACCACACTATCCAGTCATATTCTAAATCGAAAACATTACCGTTACTCGAGCAGCCCGACGAATTCTCCATTTTCTCATTCATTAATGAACATGTACTGTACGCTATGGTTACAAAACATAATGGCCGTCTAATAATAATTGTTGCAAACAAATTATTTTTTTCTTTTCTTTTTAATTAAAACGCAAATTAACGCAGTTACGATAGTTTACAATGCCTGGGCACTCGTATCACAATACTTGCACAAAAACATTCATCCACAATGAAATATTAAAAGTGCCAAGTAAAAACATTTCTATTTCAAAACACCTCGTTAAGATACTAAAATCGTAATTCTGCATTTCGGTCGCCCAGTAATATTGAAAAATCTACCGTTGTGTGACTAGAATCACTGTGTATTAACTACAAAATTTCAAGTTGCAAGAATTAGTACACAAATAACTTCCAAAAAGAAAAAGAAAAGAAAAAGAAATAAAATGCAAATTTATTCAACTATTTGCGTAATTCAGTAAGAAATAGATTTACAGTTGCTCAAGTTCCATCACAGATTATACAGATCTGTGGTTCCATCGTTTACATTCAACTTACAGACACCCATTGATTTTTTTTAAATCGTCCAAAAGAGATAATTTTTATTTTTTTTTTTTTTAAATCAGAAAAATCAACATAAGTAATTGACATTTAACAACTACGCACTTTTTTGGCTTCTTTTTTTAGCTGCACCATTTACAATCTTCGATTTCGTTTTCCCATCATCTTCTATTTCTGTTGTAATTGTTTCCACGCCATTTTCATTGGTCCTAAAAAGTGTACAGGAAAAAATTAATTAATCAATTAAGTAATCACAAAATTTTAAATTAACGGTGAAAAAATACCTTTTTGTCACGACTTTCTTTCCGTCGATGATTCTTGTTGATGTCGATGTTTTGGTCACATTGGAACTAAAGCTCATCGTACTAGTGCTTTCACAATTTGCGAAGCTGCGAACCAAATTTAAACAAAATCAAGTAAAAAAAATCAATTTTGTTTTTAAACTGAAGTCTGCCTTGCCTATTCGTAAACTCTAAAATAAATTAAAATTGATTAAAAACTAAAAAACCAAGCCAAACAAACATCATTATCGTATAATACCTCCAAAGAAATCCGGGAAATGTTTGCCTGCAAAAAACTCCCGAAACACTTCTTCCGGATCTCGAAATGCAAATTTAAAGAAAGGAAAACGGCCAGAGGATTGATACTCTTCATCGGACGATTCTTCCTCTTCATCGGACGATTCTTCCTCTTCATCGGACAATTCTTCCTTGTGGTACTGATCGTAAATCTTTCGTTTCTTTGCTGTTTACAATCAAAATCGATTTAAAATCCAAAATTCCAATAAATTTTTATTAGGAAATTAGTAATTTACCATCTGAAAGAACTTGGTAAGCCTGTGATATTTTTTTGAATTGCTTTTCCGCATCATGTATTTTATCTGGATTTTTATCTGGATGCCATTTCAGTGCTAATTTCTTGTAACTGTTTCGAGTAAAAATCGAAGAATCATTAAACATTTCTTTTATTCAACTAGAAAATCTGCCATTTTGCATTTGTTTATTCTCCACTCATCAACAAGTGATGAATAATATTGTCGCACCAATTTATTTTCTAATTTCTCGAGATCATCCCAATCCACTTACGCTTTTTTAATTGCGGCATCTGAGGCGTTCCGAGGAACTTTCAAAATTTGGTAGTAATCGCCCATTGTAAATCAACGTTCAATTGTTTGGCTGTTCGATTTCAATCTATGGAGAAAAAAAATACGTTAAATAATAAATATCCAAGAAATATCAATAAAACAGTTCAAAATCAATGCGAATCAATAAGCAGTGAATTATTTGTGATTATCTCACCGGAATATCGTTGATTTCGACAGGAAAAAAAGAATAAATCAATTTAAAGACCGTTTGATATTAAACTTATTAAACTTTTTGCTCAAGATAAATACTTCACATTCCTCTTCGATATTTAAAACTATTAATTTAATCTAAACCACACTATCCAGCCGCTACTCAAGCAACCCGACGAATTCCCCATTTTGTAATTCATTAATGAACAATGAACACGTACTGTACGCTATGGTTACAAAACAAAACATTTGCAAACAAATTACTTTTTCTTTTCTTTTTAATTAAAACGCAAATTAATGCAGTTACGATATTTTACAATGCCTGGGCACTCGTATATTCACAATATTTGCACAAAAACATTCATCCACAATGAAATGTTAAAAGTGCCAAGTAAAAACATTTCTATTTCAAAGCGATTTTCTTTTATCTCTCAAACAAAAACTAAAACACCTCGTTAAGATACTAAAAATTGTAATTCTGCATGACACACAATCAGATCTATCAGAAAAAAATTTAAAAAATCAACATTTTGTCAAGGGTTCCAAACTATTTCAACGTATCGGACTTCCAGTAATATTCAAAAATCTACCACGATGTGACTAGATTGTATATTAATTACAAAATTTCAAATTGCAATAAGTAGTACAAAAAAATTCCTTCAAGATGTCTTTAATAACAAAAGAAATAAACAAACACGAACAAAAAGAAAAAAAAACAAAATTATTCAAATTTCAGCCACTGAAACAGCAGGAAACTCCCAGGAAAAACATTTAACTGATTTATTATCACGTGCATTTGCATTATCAGAGTTAACGTGGTAGCTACTTTCTCGAGGCAGAATTTAGTATGAGATAGATTTACAGTTGCTCAAGTTCCATCGTTCACATTCACGTTACAGACACCCATTGCTTTTTTTTTTAAATCGTCCAAAAGAGATAATTTAAAAAAATTTAAATAAAACGGAAAAAAAATTAGAAAAATCACACGTTTACTTATTGTAGATGACATTTTTCATTTTTTTTTTTTTAAACAAACAACTATCGTTCTTTTTTTCTTTTTCTTTCTTACACGTTTTCATTTCCAGCACATAAATAATACAACAAAGTTCCTTTCTTTCAATTATTTTAGTAACTAATTGCTTGAGCTACACCGTTTACTGTCTTCGATTTCAAAATACCATCTTCAATTACTGTAACTGTTTCCGCGCCATTTTCACTGATCCTTAAACAAAAATTTTCGACAATTAATCGATTAATTAATTGTTAATTGGTTTTTAGTTACTTTTTTGTCACGACTTTCCTTCCGTTAATGAATCTTGTTGATGTCGACGTTTTCCTTACATTGGCACCGGATGGCCCTCCAAAATTACCAAAACTTGTAGTGCTTGAAAAATTTGCGAAGCTGCGAAACAAATTTAAATTAAAATTTTTTTTTTTTTACAATGAAATTCTATATTTAACGCCTCACCCAGAATCTGTTGGGGGAAAGAAATCTTGAAAGCCGAAAAAACCACCGAAACCGCCTCTTCCAAATGGTGAACCACCAAAAATGTGAGGTTGAAGCCTGTCTTGTCTATTCGAAAGCCCTACAAAATCAATTAAAAAATAATTAGAAACTAAAAAAAAAAATCAAGCCAAACAACCGTCGTGGTTGTATAATACCTCCAAAGAAATCGGGGAAATGATCGCCTCCAAAAAACTCCCGAAACACTTCTTCCGGATCTCGAAATGCAAATGTAAAGAAAGGAAAATCGCCAGCAAATTCATACCCTTCATCGGACGGCCGGCGACGCTGACTGTGACCAAACAATCCTTCCTTGCCGTACTGATCGTAAATCTTTCGTTTCTTTTCTGTTGAAAATCAAAAATCGATTTAAAATCCAAAATTGCAAATCAATTTTTATAAGGAAATTAGTAACTTACCATCTGAAAGAACTTCGTAAGCCTCCGATATTTCTTTGAATTGCTTTTCAGCATCATCTTTTTTCTCTAGATTTTTATCTGGATGCCATTTTAGTGCTAATTTCCTGTATCTGTTTCGAGTAAAAAAAAAGAACAATCATTAAAAATATCTTTTATTCAACTAAAAATCTGCCAAAATTGCCAAAGGACTTGGCGTTCGGCCCATTTCGCATTTGTTTATTCTCCACTCATCAACAAGTGATGAATAATCTTGTCACACCAATTTATTTTCTAATTTCTCAAGGTCATCCCAATCTACTTACGCTTTTTTGATTTCGGCAACTGACGCGTTCCGAGGAACTTCCAAAATTTGATAGTAATCTCCCATTGTAAATCAATGTACCAATTATTAATTTGCCTGTTCAATTTCAATCAATCTAGAATGAAAAAAACAGAAAAATCAACAAAAATCCAGAGAACTCAAAAAAACAGTTTAAATTTCAAGAAAATACTAATAATAAATCAAGAAGAAGAAAAAATCAAAAACACTTCAAAATAAATAAAAAATTAAGAAATACCAAGAAATATCACCAACAAAAAATCAAAAACAGTTCAAAATTAATAAAAATTTAAGAAATACCAAGAAATATCAACAAAAACCGTTAAATTCAATAAAAATTTAACAAATACCAACAAAACCGGTTCAAATTCAATACGAATCAATAAGCAAGTGAATAATTAATGATTTTCTCAGCGAAACGTCGTGAATTTAGAGACCGTTTTGATATTAAATAAAATTATCTATCATTTGTTAACGGCTATCTAATACAAACTTTTAATTTAATCTAAACCACATTAGCCAGCAGTCATATTCTAAATTAAAACACTACCGTTACTCGAGCAACCAAACCAATTTTCCATTTTCAATTCTTTCAATATAAACATACCGTAACATTTAGAAAATCCATCGAAATAAAATTAGACAGTTTCTTCCATTTGCTTTCAATTTCAAACAAACTATGTTAAAATTAAAACGAAAATTATTTAACCCTCTCGTGAATGCACTTCGCTTTTCACGTCCGTC
This sequence comes from Strigamia transsilvanica, assembly GCA_034701245.1. Classification (NCBI taxonomy): domain Eukaryota; kingdom Metazoa; phylum Arthropoda; class Chilopoda; order Geophilomorpha; family Linotaeniidae; genus Strigamia; species Strigamia transsilvanica. The sequence continues at coordinate 2,705 of JAQIXU010000539.1, read as the reverse complement.
ATTACTATCCCACAATCCCGCGCTTCACAACAACTCCATGACGTAATTCGGAAAATTTCCCTCCAAATTCCCCCATTAATTAACACAAATTAAAAAAGAACCGATTTCTTTTCAGATTACAAACATGTACTACTTATACTGACACACTTAAAATGTCAAATTAACAATCCTTTTCTCTATACCGATTAAAATCTTGCATCACAATCGCAAAAATCCAATTCTGCATTCCATTTATTTCTATATATTCAATTTGTTGTTTCGCCTTTTTTAACGCACAGACCACGACCCGTCCTGACCTGGATCCGAATTTTCTACACCAATATCAGTTGACCACGACACGGTTTGAACTTTTAAAACCAAAACAACTTGCCAATCCGTGACGAACGACGGAATCCAACGTCTAATTAAACCGATTATCATCAAAAATATTAATTTCAATTGTGCGTGACGTTATTCAACGAAAAAATATTCAAAAACTTCCATTTTTTTTTTAAAACTCAAAATGACTAAGACATCATAAAATGATTTTATTTCGATGAAAAAACACTCATCCCTGCATGGTTTATGATTTGTTTATCATCTGTGCAGGAAATTAGTTATCGTGCAAATATGGATGTGGTCAAATGTGCATTTCTTGCATTAAAATCACTTTTTGTGTGTTTGCATCTCAGTCACGCTTTAAATTATTACTTAATAACCTTCAGAATTGCAGTACAACTAGTCTGGTTATGGTTTCATTAGACTGAGTTATAAAAATCACGTTTCACACCTACTGATTTGGGACACGTCATAATCGAGCCCAAAAAGGATACTTAGGTGTGTAAAAAAGTACAAGGTCAACATCCCTCTGTTTTTGTTTCAACATGTAATAAGATGTTACTCCTCGAGTCTCCTCAATCTCATAACCAAATTATATCTCGTCACAATAAAAAAGAAACACACAAAAAAATATTTTTTTTTGTTTAACACAGGTGAGTCAGACAGCACACAGCAGGATCTAAAGTATGACCAATTCAACCAGAACGAGGTCGTTATACCCTCTTGTTTGATAATATTGTTGTTGTTTTTTGTTTTTTTCCTGCTTTTATTTGTTGTGTCTATAAAGAAAAATGTGTATTAATATTTCGTGTTGGGTGGAAATGTTAACATTTTAATTTTTTAACGAAAAAAAAAATCCACAATTGTCTTTGTTCGTTTCCCATTCTTCCGTGGGAGTCGGCGAAAACGATGTCAATTTTTAAAGAAAGTGTTCTTTGTTACGGGAGTGAAGGAAAAGACCTTATTTCAGCGAATGTGTGTCACTCGTTCGGTTATTGGGATATTGTTTTTTTTTTCTAGTTTCTCTTATTTTTTTATACCTTGCGGAGCCGTTCAGGAAGTAAATATCCGTCGGTTCCTTGTTTCGTATCAACGGGATTTCCCATTTTTGCTGAGTAGATAAGTAATCTATCAGTATGTAATCTTACCTGAAGTGTCGGATTCTTCGAATAGACAAGTTAAATGTAAATAAATATGCACTTTAGTCCGTTAAACCATATAAACAGTTCAACCTGGCTGCTGTCCACTCCACCGTTGCTACAATACAATCTTCTATCAACCCAGAAGACAACACTGCATCTGATTGGTTACTAGCTTGGTGCAACAGGAAGTGATGCTTGGGGTTCGGAACTTGTTCCAGAAGTTTTATAAAACTTAAATGAAATAAAATACCATTTGTTAAGAAAAATAATTTTTTTGTTATGCAATTAAATTCAATTTGTAATGTTTTTAATATAAAATTTAACCGATTAATATTATTATCGAATCGAATGGAACCTGACTAGAAGCAGACCCGCTCCGCATCATTAATCTGGACACGAGTTACCACCGACGCTTTTGTAAATAAACATGACCGAAGAAAAGGATTCGTACGCTAAAGATGATGTATAAAATCCGTATAAATAATTTGGACGCATGGTTTAACATTTCTATTTTAGGCTTTTAAAGGAATCGAATATCGTCTCGAAGCCAACTCCGAGCTTCGATTCGAAGTTGAAGGCGAACGAGTGCAGTTGGAAGTAAAATAACTCGATTTTCTCATTTTTGAATCGACTTTTCAACTTTTCTTAATCAATTTTTTAATATTTTCAGTTGAAAAATGGAATGGTCGAAATATTTGGCAGTGAAATTGTCAAGAATAAAAAGTACACTTTCTCTTCCGGAGCCAAAGTGGCCGCATTCACTTGGCACGGGTGCACGCTCGAGATATCCTTTTATTAAATTACATTTTGATATATATTTTCTATTATGCCAAAAATAAACCTTAATTTGATTACATAACTGGGAAAACCGAAGTAGCATACATTGCTAAAGAAACTCCAATGGTGATGTACGTTAACACACACGCAGCATTGGAACAAATTCGGCAAAAAGCAGAAAACGAAGGCATCAGGGGGCCAGTTGTAATGAAAACAATTTTAATAATTAATCGAAAATAATCACTGATTTGATTGTTATTTTAGTGCATGATCGTAGGACCCACAGATGTTGGTAAAAGTACACTGTGTCGAATGCTTTTAAATTACGCGGTTCGTTTGGGACGACGACCCGTTTTTGTGGAACTAGATGTCGGGCAGGTGATTAAATTAATTAACCCTTCCCGCCCCAACCTAGGGTCAATTCAGACCCTGCAAAGTGTTTTTCTTTGTTATTTTATTATATATTGA
>JAQIXU010000538.1:0-30598 GCA_034701245.1 Strigamia transsilvanica | reverse complement strand
AATTTAGCCATAATGGCACAAGGCCGTTATGGCGAAATGCCGTATAAAGAGCGGCCGTAAAGCGAGGTATGAGTGTAATTCAATTTTTGATATAGATTTTATGAAAGATGTGTTTTGTTTAAATTAGCTTGAGATAATAAGTAAGCCATTTGTGAAATGCAACATCGACCTTGCAGATAACTGAACAAAGAAAATTAGAAATGAAATGAGAAAACAACCAAAAATAATATTTAAGTCTTTGTTTGCTGAAGAACTTACCTTGTTTGTTTCGCTACACCTTTAAAGTAAATTGTCAACAGGATATGTGGGTATATATATATATAATAATAAAAAGTGACAACACAAGCACATATGAGGTTTCAAGAAATGAGTCGAAGACTTTGGCTTACAACACGTTTCTATTTTCAACTCTCAAGCACGCTTTGGCAATACATAACGCAATATATTACGTGTACCAAGAACTCAAAAAATGGCATCCATCTCAGGTTATCAATAATAAAAAAAACTCAAGCATCTCTTCAAACCCGCACAAAATAAATAAGATGAAAGGAAAATACATAAAAGAATTCATGATCAATAACCAATCAATACGTGAAAAGCCAACAAATTAAATAAACCTTTGCTGTCATTCCTCAAACGACGCTGGAGATAAAACTCACTCAAAAAGTAAATTTCTTTTTGTATTTGTTTTACGACTTCGACCATCACGTCTCGAATCTTTCGAAGAATAAGTTATTTTCCAAAAAGTTCACTTGCCTGGACGGAAATTAGATACACGTGTCACGTTCTGCGTAGTCATGCATGAACATGGGACTTTATTTTTACGTTCAAAAGTGTCCATGAAGACCTTTTAAGCCATCGCCTGTCAAATGCAAATTCGAGTCGTTCGAGGTTGTTTACAAGACAAGCATGAACACAACTGATAGGATTTGTTTTTTTACATTATAGGAAGCTTAGGAAAAGTAATAATATCGTATGATAGAGGGATAGTAAAAACTAACAAAAGCTATTAACTTGAAGCTAAACCATGAGGATTTAGCAAACCAAGGCTAGAATCGGTGAAGCGTGCGCGCGCAAAAGTAGAACATCAGTTTTATTTATTTGATCATTCTGCTGAATAATAACGCGAACGAAGCTTTGCTCGTAAGTGCCATTAGAAATTAAAAATTAATAAACAAATAAAAATAAGCTATTGCAGTGAAAATGATCTATAGGGCATTGTAGTTGAATTAAACGCAATTATTTGGTATCACACAAGTACAATATAGCAGATGTTTGGCTTTAATTTCTGGTGGCTATTTTATAGATTTGTATAGGAAATTTGCGGAAAAGATAAATGGAGTCAGCCATTGTAAATAGATAATGATAAATATTTTAGATGTTGGCGCATAGATCTTGGCTATAAACCGCGGTTTCATTCTAAAATATGCATACGTCTAAAAAAAATATGGGCAACGTGTGTTGAGGGTAAAACATATTAAATATTAATATGTAGTAGTCTTGGGCTTGTCTAACAAGTGTTTTATATCCGTGACTTTTCCTCTTGAGCTTTGCTGCATTTACAGCCAAAATAAAAGAGATGAAAGAGATGAAAGTAAAAGATAATTTGTAATTTTTATTTAAACATAATGAGATGAAATTAATTTTCTCGGTGGATTATGGTTAAATATAAATACAAATTACACTACTTAACGTCAGGATTTGTGAGGTTTTGTTTTAATTTTCAATTAATTCCAATAGGAAAAATTAAATCTGCTTTCAACTACTAATCAGGTCATGAACCTTCTGTTGATTAACCTAACAAAGACAATACAATTCTACAAAAGAATATCTGTCAACGGTGTGGAATAGAACAGATGGCTTTCACTGCAGTGCAGTAGTAAAAAAAAAAACTACAAAAATTCAGGCATAAAAATGATGTTAACAGTCTTTAAAACCTCTAATAGCAAAGGTGTTAATGCCTACCAAAAAAAATTTCTATGGGCTTATCATGGATGTTTTAAAGTAGATTTTTGCAAATAAAAAATGATTTTTATTTGTATGAATTTATATATATACGTATTTGGTACCATGAAATAATAATTATAAAAAATAAAACGTAAACAGGTAATCAAGTTGAGATCAATCGATTTTCAAGGCGCATCAAGCGAGTTGTTGAGCCAAATGCCAAGCTAGAAATCACGCCGTTAACCTTGAGCAAATCATCTTTTCTCGTTTTCTTCATTATCACAGAGCGCGACCACAAATTGCAAAGAAGCTTTTCGTCTTTGCAGGGATTTGCTGCGATACAATGCTTTCAATTTAAATTAGGAAAAACCAATCCCACATTTTATAATCTCTTATTTCTTTTTAAAATAAAATTATCCGGGGAAAAGCAAAGACGCACGCAGTAATTCGTCAATAAGATTGCCGCACCTTGCTTCATTTCTATGACAACAGCTCGGATTTTGTCTCCCCATCCTATTTTACCTACCTATCGAGCTCGGTCGCTGACTGAAATAAAATTTGCAAAGTGGATTGATTCGATTCTAAGATACACCTCATTTGCGTTTCCAGGGCAACTTGTTTAAATTTTTTATTTATTAATATTGCTTTTCTCGATCAAATGGTTACGATTATCATTGATCAACCAAGACACAGAAAAGTTCTTTCAAGATAAATTACTCATGCAGTTTAAAAATGCATCTGAAACTTTAGAAAACCCGATTTAATGCTTAAGGGACTAATAGAACGCTTGCTTTCGTCTCGCACGAATTTTTAGTCGTATTTCATGTCAAATTTAACATGTAAAATCCTGCATTTAAACAAGTTTAAATAACTTTATGAATGCGCCTAGTGAAATTTTTAACTCCACAAATAAGAAATGTCTAAAAAGCAGTGAGAGAGATATATTACTTAAAGCGAACCTTTAATAATCTACCTAAGGGGGTCGATAGGCGCAAAAAAAAGATGACACCTTGTTATGAAAATAAGGTAAAAAACATAAATTTAAATCTTTAAACTAAATTAAAGAGAAAAAAAAGGTATCGATAGTTCCTTTTAGAACATAAGAAATCTTTGCAGTTTTTCTTTAATGATCTAGTAATTATCGCTGTAAAACATCTCTTAAGAAATCCCGCTGTAATATAATGATTTGCAATTAATTTACCATTAAGCCTACTGCTGGCTAGACTAGAGATCAACCCTCTTATGAGCCCTTGTTCCTATCTGATTGTTTAATTATTGATCACACGGTTCATTATTGATGAATCGGTACTATTATTAGACTACTCCACAATTACTTTATATTCATCGCGAAGAACATGAGTGACGGATGAATCAAAATCGAAAACGGGGAAATTTTCGAGCAAGTAAAAGAAGATTAAAAAAAATCGAGAATCTATATTCCATTAATACATTAAGGCGAGATGTAAAAATTTGTGTAATATTTTCAAATGACTAACCCTGTGAGTGCTGAGTGGAATACTATTAATTGAGTTTGAAATAAATAAAAAATAAACTTTATACCGACATCTGTTGAAATTCATTCAGACCACTGAAAATTTAGAAGTATTAAAGCTACTTTTATTTATTTATTATGTTTTTAATTTTATAACTAGACGATATCGTTCACATTGTAAACTAAAGCGAGTTCCATATACAGCTCGAGCTCAAATTCGTTTCTAATGCAAACAGAAATCCGTTCTTGTTTAAAACTCTTATGGTTTTTGCAGAAAAAGTGAATCAACCATGCACGCATTAATATTTTCATCGACTTTTGTTAGTTTAATTTTAAGTCATTTTCTTGAGAAGAAAGAAAATGTAAGTAATTACATTTCCATGCAAACGGGCTTCATGTTTCAAAATATTTTTTTCCTTTCACAAACATGAAATAAGAGCAAATTTGAACAAAAATAACCTTGACTCCCTTTTTTTTTCCAGTGTCAAGTCTTTACCCAGCAACCAAATCGACCGAATCATAATCCATACGACGTTATCACTTGAGTTTTATAACGGTAAACATCAACAATCAACATGAAGCCTAGTAATTATTGAACATAAAGGAAGTGTTTTGTAATTTAAAATAATGAACAACAAATACGTTGGCGTAATCATAATAGAATTATAATAGAAATTAGAAATGATTACCTGTACTACTTGTAGCAGGGAGACTGGACGCAGAGGAAATGGTAGCAGCCGTGGAAGGAAGCTGCAAACTCGGTGTGTTGGAACGAGATATGGTTCCGTTAAGTTGTTTGAAAATTGATGTTGGACCCGGTCTTGATTCGGGTCTTGTGCGATCTTCGGATGTTATTACCAAGGTTGGTGGACGGTAAGGTTTTGATATTGTAGAGATGCGCTCATCACCCATAGCAGTCCATTCGAATCACCGACATATCCGTAACATTATGAACAAAACTGAATAATGTTTTTTATGTTATCATTTTGTGAATTTTTTTCAATTTATTAGAAATCTAAAAAAAAAATAATAATAATAAAATTAATTTTAATTTTACATTATTTTTAAAGGTAGATTTCGGTATCTGAAATCAATTTTTTGTTATTTAATAAATGGTATATGGTTTCCTTGAAACGGATCACCAGCAAATAAAAACACAAGAGTGCACGCTTTGTGCCACTAAATCATCAATAATAAATTCACCTGGTTGATGGTTATCAGGGATTATGTGATGTTGACGTTTCACATCGTGCCGGTCTGCTGTTTATAATTGGAAAGGGATGGAAAGATGGATGAAGAAAAAAAATCGTGTCGAGTTCAGGTCGTGGGAATCTGACTGAGACCTATTCTGTGACTGAGATTCACACTGCGGGACGATCAGCTCTGGGAGCACACTGCTGAATGACGACGTGAAACACAGCTAGCCATTAGATTTCATTCTTAGTTTTGTCGTTAGATGGCGTACACGGTTTTTAATGTTTTTTTTTTTTTTTCTTTTTCTTTTATTATTATTATTTTCTTACCAAGTTCAAAGAAGTTATTTTTGTGTTCTCATTCTGAAAAGTGAAGCTTGTGTGTGGCCAAAATTTCATAACTTTTGTCTAACTAAAAACAAACTTTGCCGAACCGTAAAAACAAACTTTTTGTAAAGGCAAAAGAAATGTAAATACATTTTTAAAATAAATTTTTTCTTAAAGAAATAGCATTTTGTTTTGAATTTTGTGAGTTTGCTTACATACCCTTCAGCAGGAAATGGAGTGGAAAGTTAGGTAACCTTGGCAACAATTTGCAAATGGCGGCCGAAATCGTTGGCTATCGTCTGATGTGTGGTTTCTACATACCATACGTCCCGGTTTGACCGGGATCGTCCCGGTTTCAGGGATTTTTTTAGTCGATTTTATCGATATTTTAGTCGATTTTTTCCTCCTGTCCCGGTTGGTTGCTGGGAAATATGGTAGGCCTATTTCTACAGAGTGATTTGATTTATAACAGCGATTGTCATGTCCGTCCCAAAATATCGGGAACCTATTCCTAAAAAAGGAGCTCTTTTAGACAGTATTCCCGTTCCGATCACCGCTGGATCGCACGTTTGTAATGGTTCCTTGAAAGGGAGAAATGTATTAGTTACCGAACAAGAAGATATTTATTTTTTACACACCAAAGGCAACTTTGGTACTTGTATTTTATCAAAACGTCAATCTCGTATCGAAAAACCCATAGAGCAACACAGGTGCTGTTAATTTGGTTTTGTTTACATCTAAAGATTAAATTTAATGATTTGTTTTTATTATTCCCACTCAGATACAAAAGGAGAAAAATATGGCAACAAGAATCCGGAACCGATAGCTCGTGCTCTACTAATACGCCAAAAATAATTGTAATTGATGACCAATGCGATGGAACAGAAGAAACTGAAGTTGGAGATGAAAAATTAACGACAGTGGATGATCCCTATCCGCTATTAGAGTTGTTACAACTTGATTTCCTGGATAGTTTTTATCTTATGCATTATTTAGAATGTTTAACTGTTTGCTGTGATAATCAGGTATAACGATGTGATATACATAAAAACAACGGATTCAACATGTTATTTTTTGTTGTTGTAAGCCATTAGATGTTGCATCGTTTTGGAGAATGTGTTACGAGAAAGATATAAATTTTATACCTTCGTATGTTAGTTACCTTCATTTCCGAGAAAAAGGCTGGGTAGTAAAAAATGGATTGAAATTTGGAGTAAACTTACGTAATATAATTTTGATTATTTATCGTAGCTATCTGTGTTGAAACTAATTTTTTCTTTTTTAGTTTTATACAAATATGGGCCTGTGTATTATCACGGCTCGTACTCTATTTTAATCCAAGCCGTTACCTCCGACATGTCCACTCCCGATCCATATTTTGCTACGGAAGAAATAAATTGGCCAAACATTTTAGCCTGGAATCGAACAACGGAACACGTTTCTAAAGTCAGACAAAAGAAATTATATTTTAAATGTATTAAAACTTACATGTTTTGTTCTTTAACAGGAGTTGTTAATTTGTTATGTCGTTCGATCGAAAACTCTTACGAAAGATGAGTTAAGTTCCCCCAATTGTCTGTCCTCTTTCAAAGTCCAGGTAAAATAAAGAAAACAATTAAAATACATGCGGGAAATATATATTTGTTGAAAATAATTTCACAGGAAGTTCTCGTAAAGCGGTGGAAATCATCGGAAGAACGCGAACAAGACGATGACCAATTGACCAGTTAAAATAAGCACGCTATATTTATTGAGCAAGTTTACAACACTAGACAAGGCTGCACTCTTTAAAATTATCCTTCTTTTTAATTAATAAAATAAACTTACAGTTTTTAAAGAGAGTTATTATTGGTTATTTTGAGTTCATGAACATGAAATAAATTTGTATTATTGAAATACTCTGTCGAAATAGCCTTAAAAATGTTTTCAAATCTTTGTCAAAAGTAATGCAATGTTTGAAATTTTATTTTACACTTCACGCTTCAAAATTACATAACTGGCAGTACGCTTACAAATCACATTACAACGACACTAAACGAGCAATTATTAAAATAAAAATAAAAACATTTAAACTATATTTTCTCAACAAACTTAATTTTTGCGTACCTATATTTAATTACAGAACAAGCAACTATATAAATTGCAACTAACAAATGTGTACATTTTACAGTTTTTGTTGCTTAAACAATCAGCAGTTGATAATTAGCCCAAACATGAATAAAAATTTCGATTTTAGTAAATTTACCTGTCATTTTACGTATACCCTTATGTCAAATATCAAATTCGGATAAAATTCAAGAGTTATAGATTTAACCATTCTTTTTCAAACATAATCGTTCAAACCCAACAACTCCAACTAGGTATTTTTTAAAAATAAAACTGCAATATTAGATATGAGGGTTACCTGAGCTGTTCAATGCCCCCTCTCACTTGTCTTAATTCACACATGCATAAATAATATAAACTCGCACAATTTAGTTATTGTCATCACAGACTGAATTCGACATTGAAATTTTAAAAAAATATATCAACTGCACGATAAATGAGTCATAAAATAAAATAATATACAAAATAAAATACCTCAATTCAATGAAAAATGAAGAAAAGCAGAAGAAAACATCACAATGGAAGGCGCAAGGCTTGAAAAAACGTAATAATTTGATATATATAAAAGTTTTTCAAAAATTTCATTTCCTTGGATTATCTACAAATTAACAAACACTCTCCACAATCGATTCCAAGATCAATGTAGATTGTCCTTTGTTGGAATAAATTATATTTCATTTCGATATCTTATCTCCGCAACAATTTTTCTTTTTTATCAACATTGTACAAAGCACAATACCTAAAAGTATTTCTTTACTCTACACGATGTAAGGTGACCTACACATGATTTTTTTGTCTGTAATGATTATATTTGCGCTTACACATTTATCCTAGCAGATTATTTTTTCCCTTCTTTTTTTTTTTTTGGCTGTAGAATAAACAAACATTTCATCTGCTTTTAATATAAATAAGGAACCTCAACTCGTTTTAAAAGATGTCCGGAGTATTAGAAAAATTTTTATCCCAATATCCACCTACATAATTCCAATCATCATCTTTTGTATAGGGATTCGGCCCAGCTTCAAACCACCTTTAAGAAACGAAAGCAATCAATTGGAATATTTACGACAAAAATAAAACGATTTACCGTGGTTTCCAGTTATCCCTGTCCACTCTACGGCCCTTTTTAGCATCTCTCTGCTTTTCTTCAAGGCGAGTCTTTTCTACAGCGGCTCCGTCTGTTTTAAAAACATTCTCATTACAAAAACTTTGCATTATTGAAATCGTGTCTTGGGTTTACCTATATCTCCTTCTTCCAGTTTTCGAATATCAGGTCGAAACCGGCAATCGGTGGGGCACAACCTCTCCGCCATTTTGTGTTCCATTTCGTTTAATGTCATTGCAAACTGAGTAAACTGATAATACTAAAATCACAAAAATTAGTTAGTAGCGAAAACCAAACTACGCAATGGTATAATGGTAAGCGAAGCAATTAACCTGTTCGGAGTCTTGCGGTCTTGCGGTTGCTTCCCACAACATGACAGAATTTGGAATGTCCAATGAATACACCGATGGATTTTTCGGGACTGGCTCCTCTGGATCTTCTATTTGAGATTCATCAAAACCGTTGCTGTCCTGATATAAGAAATAACACAATTAACAATCTAATACAAATCAATATTATTGATTCAAGTTTTTAACTAACCGATGGTCCACTGCTGTTACTATGTTTGCTCGATCTCTTTGAAGAATGTGCGGGACTGCTGCCTGGTGTACTGCGAGGCGTGTCACCTGTTTTAAGCCGTTGTGGATTGGTCTTCATGTAGTCCTCGTACGACTGGACATCGACTGCTTTAATAAAATCTGTCCATTTACCGTACAGAAACTTTAGTTTCTTTTTTCTACAATTTCAAATAATGATAAGTTTTCGTGTGTAATTTATGTACATTTTTTTTCTAACCTTTTGTCTACTACAAATCCTTCAACTTTATGAAGATCTTTACTGAACCAGCCAGCAGGTTTGAAATTAACTGTACATTTCATATTAGTTTTGTGATTTACAACTTCCAATACTCCGTACTATTTTTCAAAAAGTAACTGTTTTACATGTAAATAATGTTATTTATTTATAAATTACCTGCTCAATCCATAATTTTCCTACTATGATATTATGAATGCAACAATTTACATTACTCCATGTGTACGCTTCACCGTGTCTGCAAATTTGACCGTTATTTTAATTAAAAAATATTTTTTTTTTAACATTTAAATAAATTATACTTTGGAAGTTCCACGGTGATAATTCCTTTGGGCTGAATCTCAACGGATTTCCCCCAAAATTTTAATTTTGGTTGAATTGAGCCGTGAAAAATGAAGTCTGGAGAATGGGCATGGAATGCACTGATAGGAGGATGATGACTGACTTGCTCGCAAATTAAATGATAGTCGCCCCTTTCCAACTCAAACGTTTCACCCAAGAGAGGATTAAATGGTTTCCCTATACGTTCCCAATTGGCTGCAAGAGCTGAGACCGCGAATGCTGTCACATACTGTTCAGTGTTCACAAACAATACAATAAATCCAAAACCGAACAAACACTTCCTCATTCATTCCTAGATAACAATACCTCAATTCTTTCCGTAGGTGAGTGTAGTTTGTTTGCTTCTTTCAACAGATATGCATATTCCATATATTCTGACATTCGCTGCAGGAAACTCAGTGGTTCATTGAAGATAATTGGAAATGTAATCTTGGATAATTCCTACAACAAATATTTTAACGGGAGATTAATTTGTACAATCTTGCAAAAATTTAATTATTCCATATAAATACACAAAATTTTTTTCAGAAATTTATTTTTAATGTCTCTACGATATATGTTAAGTACTTACTTTGCCAATACAGTGTTTCAATATACTCCAGATGCTGTAATCATTCCGAGCAAACATTGGCACAGGCAGTTTAAGTCTAAGTAAACAGAGAAAGGAAAAATAAAAAAGAAATAATAGTGACCAACCCACACGCTATCAAATTAATTTTTCTTAAAACGTATAATTGAATTAAATTAATTCAATGTAACCAAGCAACAGGAGCAATGAACTTCATTGTGCTTATATTCTTATATCACGCAATATCGTTTCTACTTTTATACCATTTAATAAAATTGATACAACCACGTTAAATCTAGTGGCCCTTCAAGTTGAAGAACCCAATAATCAGAAACGTGAGACCAGGTTAAAGTCAATATGTCCAGGTCAAAAATAAATGGCCTGGAAATTAAAGGTGCAGAGTTGTTGTTCTGTTAGAGACGGCTAACAGGTGATAATGCGTTTACAAATTGGAATTGACTCAAACTCAATTAATTTATTGCATTTCAATAGCTGCATTCGGAAATAGTCGTAGATTGATTTGTTTTACCGCGAGAAATTGCAAAATCTTTTTATTTTCCAATGCATTGATTGGAAAACAAAAATTCTTTTCGACCTTATTTCTAAACAATTTATTTTTAAACTTCAATCACGCGTTGTTTTGAAATCTTAGAATAATTACAAAACCAGGCGGAAATTGTAGTTTGATGTGAAGCCAAAAATTCCAAACCTAGTGAAAAGAAAAAGGTAAAAAGAAAAACATACCAAAAAAAAATTTAAAACAAAAGCACACGTGTTGAAAAATGGAAACAATCCGTCATGTGTGAAATGAGTTCTTGCGAGCCATTTGCTGCCATTTCTGTGGTCGATCGATAAGACCGTACAAAACGACTGTCTGTCGCCGGTAAAGGCAAATAATTTAATTCAGTATCAACTATAGTCGAATTTAAACCGAGTTTAGTGCTCCGAGAACCTTAAACCGCTTAGTGGTTTCTAGTTTACAACACCAAAAAATGTTATTCAACATCAAACGAAATATCATATTCCACTTAAAAGTTGTCAATATCTCTCTAAATTTACCAACAAAAAACAAAAACAAACTCTGCACTCGATTATACCTATCTGTAAATTAATTACCTAGTACCTTCGAGTTCTATTGGCCATTACATTCGAATTAGCTAATGAGAAAAATGGTCCTTGAAAAGAAAATCGCGATTTAAAATCTCAGTATGCTCAATGATATCCCTCGAGAAATTTGTTATTGCTATACTTGAAATTTGCGTAGCAATTATCCCATTTGATGCTTCTAATACCTCCACTTTACGCTTTAAAGCTGGAATTTAAATCTTCATTAAAACCTCATTACAACTACATATTTGTACGAACTTTCCCAATTTCAATTTCGTGCACTATAATTACTCTAGGCGCATTTAACGCGCACTAATATAATTACAATTTGTAATATTAAAACACCCTTTAACGTTGAAACAATTTCATTTTAATTATCCAATTATCATTTTCTCTTTTGTAAAAGAAAATATTCCAAAAAATTTCAATTATCTTGATTTTAATATCATGGTTTTTGATTGTTTGTTTGTCCTTTCGGTATTTGCACTAAACTAATCAAATTAAACGTGATATTTGCATGATTAGAAATGCTGATTCAACGCTATATATAACCATTTGTTAATTTGGCATTTAGAATAAGATAAAAATGAGAAATACCAACTAAAATCAATATTTAAAACGACAACACAAAACAACATCATATCATTAAGCCGAACCAATTTGATATTTAGACACTACACTCGGAAAGAACCAGGGAAAACGGGTGTCAACGCCGAGGGGTTTCTTAAAACGACTTTGACATTGCAAATCAAAACTTAAATGCTTCGAATAATTCCACTTCCTCCTTTTTTCCTTTTGTACACCATGAATGAAATTAAATTTTTATCAAATCGTCACATTCAACCAGAACCAAATAATTGGCGGAAATAATTCATAAAAATGCATCGTGGTCAAAACCAACTACTTCGATCACCAAAAAATGTAAAAATCACGTTGATGAGGAATTAATTACGGGATTTGGAATTTTCTTCGCTCACAATTGTGACCTTGGGCCACACGCCTAAAATCGATCCAAATGTATGACGTTTCTTCTCAATCGAGGAAGAAATTTCCAATCAAATCACAACTACCGAGAAATTTCTGCTCCATTTAATGACAATTGACACAAACTGTCAAACTTCTTGTCACCCATCTTCCACGTTTCACAATCTTCAACGAAAACAGTAATCATTTCAAAACAAAACATTGCACTAACACAAAAAAAATTGATTTTTTTTCTCTTCCTAAATCATAAACGGAAAAAAGGAAGTTATCGTCAAATCACTTGTTTACATTAAAACTACCTATTCAAAAATCAATTCTGCACTTGTTCAAAACAAATCAACACAAGAAATTAGTCATAAACATAACAATTTAAAAAAAAAATTAAAAAAAATTATACCTGTGTTGCCATTCGGATTTTCCTTCATCGACGACAACAGCCATATTTAACCGTTTTCGATAATTTCACTATATTAATTCACTGCGCCTCGGATTAACTTCCACCGTGCAAGATATGCTCTCACGTGCGACTCGAACTACCCATAGCGATTTTACAAGATCAGAGTGGGTGTCCATGAGTGTTTTCAGAAAAAACAATATTACAAATAAATAAAATAAAGGTAGGAAAAGGAAGAATGAAGGTTTCCAGGCAAACGGAAGTGAATCAGGTGATTTAACTGCAAATCATAAATTACAAAATATCAAAGAAGCGGGTTAAGAGAAAGACGGAGAGCGAGCAAATTCTCGTATCCCATTTCGTCATCAACTCCGCATTCCTCGCACTATACACGCACACAATGCATGGATTCAGAGTTCTCCGTTTCTTTGAACACTCGTGTCCTCTGCTGGCGGACCAGTGCAATCAATAACCCGGAATGATCCATTTAGAACAGTTTAGGTGGGCACGGACTACACGATACACCCGTGATAAATACTTCTTCCTTTTAAGTCAACTTCGTTAATGTTAAGGTCAACGCATTAAAAATAAAATTCGATTCAAAAATCTGACACAGATAAAAAAAATTGTTCTATAATGGTAAAAACAAATTATACACAAGTGTCTGCTTGTGTATCAAAACAGTTGACGCCTAGCGATAAAAAATGTAAAGAATGGCGAATTTAGGGCTCAAATGGGCTCAAATTAGAGCCGTCTGCACGTAAAAATGGTATTTCGAAGTTTAATTTCCAACCAACACCTGTCAGAATCTGTTTAAAATAAAAATGTCATATTTTGGAATGAAAATTATTCGGTTATGTAACGATGAATTAAAAAAATGAAGTTGGATCCGAGTTGGATTCAAGTGGAAAAGTGCCAGAAATGGCATCTTTATGCATGAAGGTCACCACAATGCAAGTTGTGGTCTCACTATAAACCATCTACAATCTTCTAGGAAGATTAAAGAATAAATGTTATCTAACGTATCAGTCAACAAGCACAAACATTTCTATCAGCCCGACACGATTTGTGTTTGCCAACAAGTTTAAAATAAATAAAACACATCGAATTTCCACTGGTATTAAAAAAGCTATTACAGCTCACTTAGCCTGCATCTATTTCCTTTTTTAACGTTTAGGTCACTGATTATCATCAAAAGAATTCAAACAAATAAAATGAAATAATTAAATTCACACGTCTTAAATGTCAGCGAGTCAAATCTTTGCTCTTTCGAGTGAATCATTTTTATTTGTTTGAGAAGTGTGTCAAGTAATAAAACACGTTTTCGAAAAAATATAAAAAGAAAAATAGATCATCCAGAGGTCACCTTAATCTAAAAACATATACATATCTATCTTGTAATAGTGTAATCAAGGAGAAAAAAGCACAAAATGGCGAATAGAAATCGAAAAAATAAAAATAACCCAAAACTCACCGTTTACCGTCTGGACCTTTAGGGACAGTCCGCCTTGATTTTGACCTATCCCTGCCAGACGCTTCTGAACCGGACTCCACTAGACTTCCTGATGGGCCAACTTTATCTCTCTTTCTGGATTCCCTCTTTGAGGGGCCTGACGAGTGGGACGAACTCTTAACGTTTGTTGAATTACTTGTAGTATCGCTGCTTGAACTCGGGTTTGGATGTGGATCGTTACAAACTACAAATCGAGGTAAACAAAATGGATATCATAACTAATAAAATTATTTACTGAGGTAAATTAGTGTTGAAAATAATGTCTCACGTACCAGTTGACGACGAGGAGTTATTATTCTCGTTTATATTGGAGAAGAAACTCCAAATATTTAACATTTCTAGCGCTTAAAATCTAACACTCATTCCACCGCGACTACGACCTTCACCTATCTCTGCAAACTGAAATGTTTTTCTCTAGTTTGAGGTATAGAGCGTTTTAGGTCACTTCGTCTCAACCTCAATTCTGTAAAACGCCGTTTCGTGTCAAAGTTTGTCGTACAAAAAAAAATCATCATCATAATGAATTATATTTTTTTTAAAAGTTGGAATTTACTCCCTCGAACACGTGTGAATTTCGAAACAGTACGAAACCAGAGACGTGGTGTAATTCGGTAAACATTTGTGGTTTTTAATTACATCAATAGTTTAATTCAACTAAATTATGTCTACACAAATCCATAAATTACCAAATCAAATTGTAATTCCCCGTGTAACAAAAGCAAAATTACCTTCCTCAAAATCGCCGACGCAACCGCACCAGTTGAAAAGGTTTGCCATTTTCTAAACCAAATTACTACTTACTTTGGTCGCCATCTTTTACAATAATCACCCTTAAAAGTTGTTTACGCGATTGTTGCAATGAAGTTGAGAAATAATTGTTGTAGTAAGGGTTGACTTAAGTAAATATTTCTTTAATAATCCAGTACATTTACTTCAATCAACAATTTTGATCATTCTTACCTTTAGCTTCTTCCGACTCGTCTTCGGGTTCGTCAAAAGCATCGTAAAACTCATCATCGCTCGTGTCGTAAAATCGAGGTGACCTGGCGGACCGCGACTTCGGTGTATGGAAAGGAGATGTAGCCATAGATTGCTCCAATTCGTGATGTTCCTTCGCCAAAACGTGAAGCGAATGTTGTAACACGCGACATTTCTCCTGCTCGTTTTTCAACTGCAGTAATCGAACTTCCTCTTGCTGAGTGAAGATAGTCATACAATGATTAAGGCTCGACATCATTGCTTGTGCAGCCTCGGTTATCTGACGAAGTCTTTTATGAACTATTAAAAGAAAATAATTTAATTTAATTCAAAAGACGGCAATATTACAACGTATTACTGCTTTTCGAGTTATCTTCAGGGATGGCTAAAGACAAAGCTGTGATTTCATTCTTAAGAAGTTGTTCGTGAGCTTGAGCAGTCTAGAAAAAATATTTATGTATTCATATCATTGATGCATGTTTATTACAGTTGCTGCGGTACTTTAAGAGCATCCTGCATCGAACCTAATGGTAAAACATCTTGTTCTTCTTCTTCATCGGAGGATGCAACATCTAATCCTTGATTCATATAGTAAGTGCTGTAATCGATGTGTTCTCTTAAAGCATTTAACCATTTCTAAATCAAAACGAAATTGGTAAAAAAAATAATATTCATTTGGAATGAATGATAATTCATATGTTTGTTTATGGCATTATTGGCGATCTCTCCAAATAAAACAAAAAATTGAATTTGTTAGTAGTGAAACTGACAATGATCTTAGGATCGAAAGGGCTTTAGTGACAAATTTAAGTTTTTGTTTTATTTGGAGAGAGCGCCAATAATGCCATAAACAAAACATATCAAATCAAAATTGAGCGCATGAGATAGAATTATAATAATAATTCATCTAACTTGTAGTCCCACTCCTCCAAGTTCGTCTTGATTTTGCGGAAGACTCAAGCGGTGCATTGTATTATCGTTAAAATGAATCACAATTACATTTGCTTCTAACGTCAAAGCCTTAATTTAGAAGAAAATAATTACACTTTCTTTTTAAAAAAAGTCTTCTATTAAGAAATTTACAAATGCGGTGGCATCGTCCAAATGCTTGTAGCCTTTTCTCTTGACCCCCGAACACGCATCAGCCCTAATATAAAAAAAATTAAATAGAAATCACAATATAAATGATTTTGTACTCACCTCGTCTTAAAATACGTCAAAACTCCACGTTCTAGAACTGCCCATATGTTTTGCCACCCGAGGAAACGACTTCTCTATATTTCAATGTGAAAATATTAAAAATCATTTAAAATAATTTCTTTTAAAAATTGATTTAATACCTTCAAAAGGGGGCCTTCAAAACGAGGCACGTGTCTGACTAGCTTTTTAATCGGTTGGACGTCTAAAAGCTGTCGCATTTTAATAGTTTGAGCAAGCTGAAGTGCCGTTTGTCCTAATATAAGACGTTAAACTGTTGCAATCATTTTTAGAAATTAAAACATTAATAAACCTTGATTATTTCGAAGTGTAGAATCGATCCCGTTTTGTAATAAAACAACCGCAATTTCTTTCTGGTCCCTATACGCACAACAGTGAAGAGCCGTGTTTCCGTTCGCGTCGTAACAATTAATGTTGGGAGGATGTGCTTCTTTTAACTGGAAAAGAGAGGCCATTTTTCTATAGAAATCTTAAACTATAATCGATTTTTACCAGTGAAATAACGAGATCAAAGTTTCCTTCACGAGTTGCATGTAGGAATTGCTCCTCTTTTTGTTTTACTTCCGTTTTTTCAGCACCTGGATCCAAATATCCAAAAATTTAATTTTTGAAATCAATTTTTGTATGAATTCGACTTTAACCTTCAATGAGATCTCGTACTTCCTTCACTAAAGCCGCTTGTCTCGGTGTTGAACCCTCCCCATTAATTGTAGAAACATCTGCTTTGTGCTTTAACAACAGAATGACCAAAGACTAAATAAAAATATTTAAAAATTGTAAATAACTAATTTGTTTCAGTTTTTTCTAAGTCAACTTCTCGTCCTGTAAAAGCAGCCTTGTGAAGTGGCGTATCTCCTGCTTCGTTTACAACATTTACATTCGCGCCAGCCTGAAAAAGAAAAAAGAAAAACAGTTATAGATTCCACACGTTTATTTAAATTATAATGCTTACTTGCAACAATATTTCAGACACTTTTTCATGGCCAAAATAACAAGCTAAATGAAGCGGCGTCCATCCTAAATTACTTTTAGCTTGACCTGCAAAAAAAAAATATCTTTTGATACAATTGCTCGAGCTGATTTTTTAAATAAAAATTCAACCTTTGCAGTTAATGTCCAGACTTATCTTCTTTTCCTTTTTCGCTTGCAAAAGTTCTCGCACCATAGCGTCATCTCCATTTCGAGCCGACTGCAATAATAATTCTTCAAATTCATCCGCAATAGTTGAGAAATTCATCCTGAACTCAACTCGCAAATTTGACGATTGAAAACTTAACAAGAGTGTCTATTTACAGGTGCATTATAGTCAGCTAAATGTGTGATTTGTCATTATTATACGCAGTAAAAATAAAAATTGGTAATTTTCCTGGCAAATTTGGTTATCGAGGCTAATAATTGCACTAGTTCTGAGCCAATGATCCGTCTTGCTCATTTATTTCAGCTATAAACACAGAAATTACTCCCACACGTCAGCCCTGCCGCAAGAGCCATGTGACTTTGCAGGGACCACAGGGGGCGTTGTAGTTTATTAGGGATAAGCAGAGCTCGCCTTTTTCCAGTTCAGTTCTTAACCACAGAAGAATCCATTTTGTTTGTGTTGGTGTGTGCGCGGTATGCGCGTCATTCACATGTTAGATTATGTAATAAAAGCTTGTTATTAAACGCGAGATTCATTGTTCTTAAAAATTTTTTAAAAAAATTAAAAGAAATGGCTGTGGCAATCTATTCATCTCGAATCGGAAATTTAAATTCTTTAGTGAATCGTATGAGAGCGCTTAATCGTATAAGGTGTTTCGCGATATCTAATCTGATTTTTATCCGTTTTTAAAACCTAAATCAAATTCTTTTTCTTTAAAGCTTCACATATTTTGCCCCTGGTGAAGATGTACGTGCATGACATATTTTATTAATGAAATTTAATTATTTGTTTATTTATTTATTTATTTATTTATTTATATTAGGATACGCGGTTCCAAAAGTAAATTTTCACGCTAAAACTTGTAAGAATAATTGAAAAATTTATTTTTAAAGATCAAAAGTTGCCGTTGGCACGGGTTCGAGCGCAAAACCAAGTGCAGAAGATGCTTATTTCAAAAAAATGGTGGTTACAAAAAAGTTATTTATTTAATTTAATAAAATATTTCATTAATAGGATTAATTAATATTCCAGTTGAAAGAACAATTAAAAGACCTGAAGAGAATTACTAAAAAACTAAAAGATGATTTAGACCATGGCGAAAAAGAAGAGAGAGACAAAGAAAAGTAACTTTTGTAACCAAAAGCGACTTTTGCCAGAAAAGCTATAATATTACAAAAGAAATCTGCCTTTTCATTTATGTATGAGAATGGTTGATTGTGTTATGAATGCTACCATACGACTTTGTTGTAAAGAAAAACGGTTTCTGGAATAAATTATTATTTTTAAAGTTTCTGTAATAAAGTTTCTATCATTTAACGTGTGTTCTTACAATAATAGACGTGTTGTATAATAATGATTACGTGCTATTGATTCCTTTGCGTGCCATATACGAAAAATCTTGTCAGTTGACAATTGAAATTCGAACAAAAAATATATTGTGATTACAATTATTAGTTGAATCTGAAATCTATGATGTAAAGGGTTTTCTTCCTTTTATCGGTGAATGAATTCCTCCCATTCGGAAATGAGAAGAATGATGGTACAATAATTATAAATTACATTTCGAAAATGGCGCCAGTTTAGTGGCAAAATTGTGAACCGTGTCTGAATCTGGTTTTATCGTTACCCGCGACCACAATTTATCGATAAAATGGCATCTGTCGCCGGACGAAGATTGTTCGGGAGTATCTTGAGAATTCGACCTCAAACGAGGTGATTATATCTCCTAAGTATAAAGTTATGGAGAAAATACAGTTGGTTTAACGTTATTTTATTTTTTAGCCGTATGAGTTTCGCTAGCTGGGGCGGAGGAAAGGTATTTAATATTTTTGCTTAAAAAAGGCATGTTACGAAAAAAATATCTTTTTTCTTCTAGGATACGGACCAAGCTGGCGCTATAAGGTATTGAAAAATTTCGCCGAAATGTTGATTTTATAATAGGGGTTTTAATATAGAGAAACGGGTGATGCCTTTGCCAAGAAAGAAAAGGCCGAAGAGGAACGATTTTTTAAAAAACTGGTGATTTTTATATTTAAAAATCTGAAAAATATGAACTAAATTGTGTTAATTTCATATTCATTTCGTTTAGCAAAAGGAGCAGTTGTCAAAATTAAAGAATGACGTGAGTGCTGAGATCAAGCACCACGAGCAACAAATAAAACACCACGAAGAGGCCCTGAAACGTCATAAGAAACGATTGAACGACATGAGCAAAGATGACTAAATTGTGAAATTAGCTTTAAAAATATGATGCTCTTTGAAAACGAATGTTTAGAAATTGAATTCGTAGCGTGCACAAATAAATTGTTCTCGTAGACAAAAGAATTGTTAACTTTAAATTTATGTAAAAAAAAATAGTGAAACTTGTAGATTCAAAAGGTAAAACAATTTATTTGCCATTAAATTAAAAATAACTTAAAAATAACTTAAAAATCATTTAAATGTCTGCGAGGTTTTTCAACACATCGCCGACTTGGCTCACAAATGCTGGAAATCGTTTGTCACTCAAACACAACCAAATTATTTCCTCCAATTCATCGCTCGGCAATGGAGAATGTTTGTACACGTAAGGTAATGAAAATGCTGATGGATTCAGAAAGGATTTGCTCAAATCTGATACACTACTTTCTCCAGTTAATAAAGTTATTTGTGTATTGACATTCTGCAAATATATATCGCTATATTAAATAAAGAACATTTACCAGCACCTTCGGATCTACTTGTGATGCATTTCCTTGGGATTGGCCATTCGGTTCTAACGAGTTTTGAAATGGAAAAAATTTGCTCAATTCATTCCTACATTCGTCGCATTCTTCCGCGCCGGTTTTGCTTAGCTTTGAAGCAAATTTGACTCGAAATTGTCTGTGGTCATCCTGAAAATTCAGAAAACTAATTGCAATTTCTAGAAATAAATAAGCACAAATGGTTAGTCACCGCAATTTTGCAGAAAAACACCATGCTATCCCCACGAGTTATTGCTCGAAGATAACTACTGGACATTGCCAAATCGTGATTTTCCTAAAACGTTACAATTATAAAATTGTTTTATTTCTGTTGGCGTGGCCGCAGAATAAACACATACAAAGATTCTATGTCCTTGAGTGATTATAACTCGGTTGCATGTGAGAATTGATAGGTTAATTTCGCCATTACTGCAGTCGTAGTACTAATAAATAATATATGTATTACTTATTTTGTTTTATACTTGACTCATTATAAATTATATTACTTCCCATTTCTCCTTTCCTTGAGTATCAGAGTTTATTATCTTCTTTAATCTGGCGTAACGATTTAGATTCCAATTACATTTCACAGATGAATAGTTTGTCTAACAAAAAAAATTATTTCGTGAATCGTGGTGTAAATTTTTACGGTGCTTACATGTTTCCATTCGTAACTCCGGCCAGCGCTGCCAATTGACATTGTAAATATGATGTTAGAGAACTACGACGTTATTTTCATTTTCAAATTCCCACCAACGGTCGTGCAGCGCTATCTGATGATAACTTTTAAACGTTGTACGAATCATTCTCAACTGATTTCCGGTTTTTAAATGTCGTTTAACTTTTAGTAGGATCTGTTTACTTTACTGGCTCTACCGTATTTAAGGTTATTACACATCATTTTTGGAATTATGAATAGTTATTATTGCTATTAATTTCTTAATATCACATCTCCTATCCACTGAATTTATTTTAATATTGTTTTTACCAATGATCGAATTTGAGCTATAATTGTTTCACGACTTGCACTGCCATTTCAGATGTCAACTTTATCGAGTCCAGCAAGATTTTCGGGTGATTTCGATGGGTTTTACGACTCGAACTACACGGTCGACATCAGTAAGCGAATGCGAGTACCGCATCGAATTCGAATAGTTGACGACGACGACGAGCAGTTAGCTCGAAACACGGACGCAGAAAAACTTGAAATGTTTGTTCCCGGGCGAATTTTGGTTGCTGGTAATTTGAGATTACGGTAATTACTAACCGAAAACAAGGTGTAAGCCAATTTGTATTGAATTAGGCCAAGACCAACACATTGGTCTGAAATCGCCGCCCAGAGAACTGCACTTGGAAAAATCAATGTTGCCGCCACCACCTTCGGTTAGAGTTCAAACTCCACCCCGAGTTTTGACTCTGGAAGATCATGCGTTTCCAACTGGTAAAAATTAACTTTAAAATCAAATTCATTTTTAATCAGAACGGCTCCTAAATATAGTCGAAGATGAATCGGAGCAAGAATTTACTGTTGCGAGTCAAGAGACAGTCACAACTGAGAACCAATCCAGCCGTAACACATCGACGGTTGGCAATGAACAAAGCATGAGGTTCGTCAAATAATTCCGATTTTTTTGGTCTATTTTGTTTCAAAATAATTTTTGTTTTTTGTTAACTTTTATTAGCAGTTACCCTTCTTCACCAGCCATTCCAGTAGCGTCTGAAATGCCCGTGTGTCCTTCGGAGGAGTTGATAATACTTCGCCGTCACGTTGCTAAATTGAGCCGTCGGGTTTTAGTTTTAGAGAACGACACTCAGCAAAGGCAGCAAAAAGAGTTGGTTATTTATACTTTGGGTGTGGCCTATTTTGTGCTTAAAACATTGCTGTGGTTTCACAGACATTGGTGAAAATGATTTATAGAGGGTGAAAATAATTGCATAAAATAGAATGTATAATAAATTAATTCTCAATCCAAAATATTTTCATGTTAGGAAAGCATCCTTCAGGGGAGTTAAATTTTCCTATTGTATTTAGATGAATTATTGGACCCTGTGGTAATTTGGCCGATACGACTAAACAAAGGCTTAATTTAGATTAAAGTTGTTAAATCTTCGGTATACCTTTTCATATACAGTATTGCATATTTTCTTCTGTTTAGAATGTAATTAAATTTGTATTTTTTTTTTTTTTTGTGAGTATTGTGTTAGTAAAAGTTTTTAAAGAAAAATGAACTGTTTCAAACCATTCTTAAAATTTATTACACAACAGAATAAAATTAATTCGTGAAAATTGTTGGAAAGATATTTTTTTAGCTTAAGAAAACATGAAAGATCATAAGATAATTACAATTTGTTTGGTAAATTGTTAGAAAGTTATAAAAATTCAATTAACGAGTCAAAAGTGCTTTTTGAATATTCATTTTCTCACATTCACTGAAACCTGCGATATTTTCAATAGCTGCCAAGTGATGTTTACTGTTCTTATCAGTCAGGTAATAATAAATAGCATCCTTCAAGAAACGGAGGCTTATTTCTGCATCGCAAAACTGTTTATCCTTATTGTAGATATCGACACGGTAGAGATTCTGCAATTAAATGTTTTTAAAACTTAAGAAACAAGTTTTTACGAAATAATTACCTTCATTTGATTTAATTCTTGCTCAGTTAAGTGAAGTTGTTTTAACAATTCGGGAACTGAAACGCGATTTGGAGCTTGATGAGCAAATTCTAACACTTCATCCGCATGCTGAAATTTTGCTGCTTCCTGACCTTTCCTACACAAAATTAAAAATAAAATCCTAAAGAATTTAAGTCACTATATTGGCCGCTGTAAACAAAAAAACTCGTACTTGTACATTTGTAAATATGTGTGGTGATGTTTTTGCTCCTGTTCGTATTGCTGTTCTTCCATTTTTTCAATCTGTTTTTCCAATTCATTAATTCGAACTGTAGCCTCTTCGATACTGAATGAATATGAGTCAGATTTGCTAAGATAAAACAAGACAGCGTCATTTAAAAATATAAAATACACGCGATAAGCCTTACATGGAATCGGTTTCTGTTTCGGTGTTTTTAATGTCAGTTTCCTACAATTAAAATACATTAAAAATAATAGAAACGATTTAAACAAATTCGTACCAGTTCACAGTTTCCGTTATCGGATGTTTTTGACGATGAACGTGACGATGATCTTAAATCTGTAGAATGCGGTTTCATTTGTTTGAGATCTGAAATAAGCTTCCTCAGTTCGATATTTTCTTTCGTCTTCACTTCCAATTCGTGGTTCTTCTTTTCAATCAATCTCTAAAATAAATAAATAAATTTTAAAAAAAATATTAAAATATAAATGTATGTAAATCAATACACTAACATTTAAATTATGAATCTCTCTCTGATATCTTTGGGTAGGTGTTAGATATTCCTCCGAATTATTGCGAAATTGGCAATGACAAACATTTTTAGTGCTCCGACTGTGACAATATTTGTGTAAATTATTCCTGGAAGCGTTTGTAGTTGACGCCAGACTGGTGCAACTACCATAACTTTCTGCAGCGCTGCGAGGACGGAAGTTGACATTTGATTCCTCAGGTAAATCTAAAAATCGTTGAGGTCTGGTCTTAATTGGTGAGCGAGGATCACAATCTGTGAGCGACGTTGCTCGTGAAAATAAGGCATTTTTTGGTTGCTGGGTCGTTGAGGAGACGTGGAAAGAATTGGATCGGCGGAGTAGACGACGATTATTCTCGCTTTTTTCGGGCCTTGGAATGCGGCATTTTCTGGATCGATCAATATTTGATTCGGGAAGTGTTGTCATTGAGTTTCGACAAGGAAGTGAATCTCTGAAACGAAAGGAAAAATATTTATATTAAAAAAAAATTGCTATTTTTATTCCTTTAGGTACCGTAGTTTAGAAGTATTTCTTAAAATTTCACAAGAACACCCGAATAAAACTTTAGCGCGTAATAAATCAGTTATAATTCTTATTGTTTGTCGAAGATAAGATAATATCGATTTGATTTGACACCTTGTCTCGACAAAAAATGTATAAAACTTTGTGCAACGTGTCAGAAATGGAAAGTCCATGACGCAAAAACAAGGAAATTATTCATAAATGTTCTTTACCTATCGTTTAAAGTGGATGAACATGCCGTAATTCGACACAAATAATCGCAAGTGCTCTGCTTAATTTGAAATGGTGAGCCTCATTCATTATTAGTTAGCAGCTGTTGCATATAACAGTAGTAAGCGCCGTCCAGCGATAGAATGGTGAAACAATTTTACTCGTATTCGTGCCTCGATTTTCATTTAGAATTTTGCTTTATATCGAACGTTTAATTTACAAAACTTGATTTACAAAAACACAAGTTAACAATATAAAGTGTATTTAAAAATAAAATAGAGAAGTAGAAACTTATAGTATCTCGATAAGTAGTACATACATTAATCATAATAACCCTGTAATATAAAATCACCAATGTTGTGGAACTTAATATTATACAAAAAAAGATTAAAAATATACAACATGTGACCAACTAAACCAATCTCATGAAACCATAACTACAATTT
Organism: Strigamia transsilvanica; assembly: GCA_034701245.1. Lineage (NCBI taxonomy): Eukaryota > Metazoa > Arthropoda > Chilopoda > Geophilomorpha > Linotaeniidae > Strigamia > Strigamia transsilvanica. Next base: position 6,087 of record JAQIXU010000538.1, on the reverse strand, counting down.
TAAAAAATGAACAGTTAAGACGCGATTAAATAGCAACAGTTATTTTCTTCATTCTTTAGTGCAATTAACAATTTAACTATTAAATTAACGCACAATAAAAACAACCCATATTACACCAAATAAACAATTCGTTTTGAATGAACGTCAATAGTTGAACATAATCTCAATTAACTTCCATATTTTTAGAGTATGTATAATTAAATGTTGTTAATTGAATGCATTATTTAATAAAAAACAGAATTGATAAAATGATTATCAAGCATACTCACATCATTTCTTCCGTTAAAAATAAAAACCACACTGACCTTAAGTGTAGTTGAGCATTCATTTTATTTATTTATTTACTTATTTGTTTATTGGTTTTTATTTATTATGTATTATGGCATTATTACTGAATTTTATAAACTTTATTCATGAAACGATGGCGCAGTCTTGAAAAAATATTTTTTTACTTCAATTTCAATTCGAAAATAGATGAAATGTGTGAAATATAATTCGTTTTGGATTCGTTTTCAAATCCTACATAAGAAAAGTTATGTAATTCTATGTAATAGATGATGTTTTTGAAAATACTCATGGTTTTTTTGTCGTTCTATTTCCTATCCAACGAACAACACAGGCAAAAAGCAAAGATAACAGCAAGAAGCTTAAAAAAAACAAAAAAAATCATTTTATCATTTAAAAAACATTTTTATAATTCTGCAATTACCTGAACAGCTCCAAGCCCGATCGCAATGCCAAGAAGAAGTGTCGTGTGTTTTTCACCCCAATCCCTAATAGCAGCATAGCATCCCTAGAAGAAAAAGTGACACTCAAATAACATTATACAAATATCGAAACTTTCTTACAAATTCAATTTGTTTCCGATCTGCCAAACTCGACAGAAAAGGACAATTTGGATTACGCAGTTCGGAATTCTCTTTTTTTTCCATCACACAACACGATCTGGGAAATTGTTCATTATATTGTTTTGTTCTGTTGGTCTCATACCATGGAGTTTGCTGCATATCCCTGAAACCCTCGACTCCGCAACACTCAAACTGAAAATCAAACGAAATAACTCATCAAAAGTATTCTTTCCTTTGACACGTTTCAACTACCTGAGTAAATACATAATCCCAGGCCAGTTTCAATGCGTCTGGTTCAGATCCATACCTTTTCAGGGCCGCAAATAATGCCGTCTTCAAGTTAGTTTCGAACTGCAAAATTTTAATGATTATAAAATTACGAATCCGTGACTAATTCCATCTACTCTGCACAACCAACCTTCTCCTTAGCAGTCCCAGCATAAACTCCACCACCGATTTCAAGGGCTAAGAAAATGGTTAAAAACACTGCATACTGAAATTAAGAACAAAACAAATGCAATTAATACTTTTTGACCTTCAATTTAGCAAATTTAGAATCGCTTACAGTGGATAACATACACTTAGATTCTTGAAAGGCACCACAACAGCCTAAAAATCCTAATAAAAATATTACTGCCCCGGCTGCAATTAAAATGTAGGCTGCCTGCTCTAATACAGACGGATTGTTAAAGCTTTGGACATTAGGATCGTCGGAAAGCGCTTCTGTCGCTTTGAGAAGTGTAAGCATAGACTTTTTGTCGATTGTTATCCATATTCCGGTACCCAGTATGGCAGCTCCACAAATCTGAAAGGATAAAATGTGCTCATTTTAATTGATATTGCGCGTAATAATTCGAGTACTTACGAAAATGAGGACATTAAAAAACCCCAAAATCCATTTGCAGATCTCTAGACCACATCCAAGCGGCATTCTGGCTATGTAAAACACTGAAAATAAAGATTTAAATATGTTTTTATGTGTACAGATTATGGAATGTCATTGAAATGAAAACTTACAAAACTAAATAGAAAATATAGTGGAATGGAGACAGTGTGAAGTACTGTATATAGGTTTCTACAAATCAAACGAAATAAAAGATAACTTTTAAAGTGGGTTGAGCTAAAATATAAAAAAATATACAAATATAAAACAGTGCAGGGTAATTTCATAGTTGATTTAAAGCTATAAATTGCCACCTCCATCAATCGGATCGGTCATGTTTGCGCCGTCCTTGTTGTTTTGGTTAACTATTCGCCATCTGTTGACAGACTTTGAAAGTAAGACCGTTCCAAAATTAACGTAATTTTAACCCACTGCCCTATTTCCACAAATAGCTAAAAAGCTATCGCCTACACGCAATTGATTGTTCGTGTTTTAGAATGCGATTGGAAAAACTGAAACAACTGCTTTTTCAAAAACACAATAAAAAAATACTTAAAAACATTAATATTAAGAGAGACTGATAATAAAACTTGTTACCTGTCAAGTACTAACATTAAACACCACAGCTGCAAGACACATGTTCAGAAGAAAAAACAACAAGGATTACCTGCATAATATTTATATGCATATAAATTTATTTTTTTAAAAAAGGGGATTTAAGGTCATGGTTTCGTTCTTAAATAGTCCTCACAATCAATCCTATAAGGAGGAAAGACAAATTTATTAGACTGCAACGGATACATTGTACTGTGGTTGCAAATCACCCTATTCTAAATAAAATTGTCCTAAACTCAAAATATAAATTCATAAAAATACAGCTGAAATTAAATGACCGTACTAGCACCTGCACGTGAGAGGACAAATTATTGAGGGTTTGTTTTGAGTGACGTAGATGTCACGTGATAAACGTTGAATAACATGTGAGGTCAACCACCTGGGACAAATAATCAATTTGGACAAGCGCCCTATTCATAATAGATCTCTGATAAGTGAACAGTTTACTACTACCTAGAACCATTAGGTTTTGGTGATTACTTTATAAATCTTTTTATTACTACAATTTGCCTACGCAAAATGAAGTTGATCTAAAAATGCAAAAAGTTTCAAGTTCAACTGGCATCTCTACATTTAAAACCATCATTTCCCTCTTTTAAAAAAAAAATAATTCGAGGTCTTGTTTTTCCTCTCGAGTGTCAAGAGCAAAGTGAATGCATATTTTTGTTGATCTCTGTTCCCTAGCAACAGCAAGACACATTTAGTTTATTGCTTAAATTATCGACTGGTCATTGTAAAGTGTAAAAAGCATCAAACAGCCGTCGACCTTGCACAATAAATCCGACCTGACTTCGTACTCGACCTTTACAACACCACAGAAATTAAATATTAAAATTTTTTATTTTAGTTCTACCTTTTCCCTCTAGGAGAAAAATAAAAAGTTCAGCTTAATTGTCATAAGATTGCATGGGGATACATTATCATTTTTTGGATCCATTTTTTTTATTTGGTTTGTCAAGGTGTAAAAAAAATTCCAAATTATAGCACGCCGACATTAACAGCAATTTTTTTGAACCAACAACCGCAGCTTGCATGCGTGATCTGACACCTTCGAATAGCTGCAGTGATTAATAATAAGATAATAGAGAAATATGGAATGCAATAAAAGGATTTTTTTTTTCCTACTGAGGATACAAAAAAAATTAATTTATATTAGAAAAAAAAAATGATAACAATAACAAAAGAACTGTCACGAATGTCATTCGGTTGCATGTTTTGTAATCGTTTTAATTCTTGTATTTCCCCGCCTTCATAATAACATCTTTCAATGTTTTGAGGGATAACTTAGAGTACTTAAGACAGTACACAATTCCCAGAAAAGTGTCATAAACATCCATGGGATGTTGGAACTCGCTAATGCTAAGATCCTAATAACAAAGTTGCAGGGTAGGATAAATGGTCAGAAATGTTTAATAAAGTTGTTTAGATCAAACGCCTGATTAACTGGTATTGTCAGTCCTTATTAATGTCCGTCATTGATGAAGACATTTCTGCTTTCCGTGCGTAGAGCCTATATAAACAGCCTTTCTGCTGTTAATTGAAAATTGAAAGCACAAAATCCACCAGCTGCATTCTGAAAGTCGAACATCCATTTAATTTCGGACAAAAATGATAATCAATTATAATTTCTGCAAGATTTCAAGGGTTGATATAAAACACAAAAACGTCCACACGCGACGAAAATGAAGAAACAATTACGAGCATAAGCTTGAAATACACATTAACCGGGGCAACCAAGACATATGACCATACTGTAATTATGAGACTTCTATTGTAAGTTTGTTTCAAGGATAACCTTGACGACACATAATAAATAATTTATTCAAGACCACAACTCGACCAACTCTTATAATTTAAAAAAAATTGACAGATTTCAATTTGTCACTTTTTTTTTATTCTGTAAACAGAAATAAATTGAATTTTAGCTTATAATCACAAAGTCGAAACCGTTTAAATTCTTAAAAATCAGTTTTTGGTCACACAAAGAGCAATAACGCAATATTCTGTTATTGTAAATAAAAAATGTTACCGTATCAACCCAACCGCGGCAAATCACACATCACCAGCGCACACCCAACGACAGGTATTTTCTAATAAAAAACTTCTAAGACTATCGATGTTAACGAGGCAATAATAACATGGGTTATGATGTTAAAATTACAATGCTGCCTATCAATAGCAAATGAAAATATGAACCAAACCGAAACTACATTGAAATTAGCATTCCGAAACGATGATGGTTATTACTTTATTGCCTTTCTTTGCATTCTCGGTTCCAGGATTTCAGAAACACCCTTAACAGCCAGGAAATGTGGTCATTTTTAGCATCGTTAGAGCTTTGCTGCAACGTACTGCACTCACCAAAAACAACAGAATGACAAATTTGAAATCAATTTCCTCGACACACCATTGAAAACAAAATCAAATGAATTAAAATCATTGATGTTCCCAGCAAATGAAATTAAAAATTGAACAATTTTTATGATTTCAGATTTCATTTGCAGTTAATGTCTAAATAGTTTGAAATTTGTTTCCCAAGTGTTATTCTTGCATAGGAAGTCATAGAAATTCTTAACAATGAATGTTTAGAAATGTCCATTTCCTGGTGATGAAGTCTGACTCAAGTGGCATTAATACTTGTTACGGGTTATAAATTCCATTCCGAACTGTAAAAAGGAAATGAAATTCGTCCCAAGGTCAAGAACTAAACTTTCTTTTACCAAAACTAACAGCAGCGGGTCAATTGCAGCAGCTTGCCAAAAAATTGCAACATTTTACCTGATTCACCCCATGCCCGTGGAAAACAGGATTGGACATTATGTGAACCAAGCGACCGAATCGCAAATAATTTCCTCTCAAGAAAATAAACCCACAATAGCTAAATCCTTTGACGTCATTTATTGCGACTCTTGACTCGCACATCAATAAAATTGGCAAAGTTTTTATGAATATGAAACGTCTTTAACCAGCTTGCTTTATGAGTATGACTAATCTTGATGTAGCTAAATTTAACGCCAAGAATTTATGTTTCAAGGACTACTAAAGTGAAATTTTCAACAGTTAATAATTTTTCATGGAACTACTATACCTCCTTCACAGACGGAGAGGTGGGCACGTTTCGTTTAATCTCCGTTTCCACGAAATTATTTGATTATAAGTTAAAACTGCAAGCTGAAGTGATTTCATGTCGCTATAGCAACAATTCGATTTACAAAACAAGCTCTTCAATTGCGTCGTACGTTTTTATCTTAATATCATTTCAGTAGTTTGTTAAACAAAAGAAATGTTTACTGTGACTACATATATTACTTTCCTAATTAGTGGATATCAATGACCTATTATGTCAACAACATTAACTTCCTCTACTAAAAACAATTTTTTTAAAATATTTTTATGTTGTTGTTGGAAGTTGAAATCGATTCCAGAAATAAAGAAAAATTGATTTCAAAAGTTGCTGTTTTGTAAAAAGTTAAAAGCAACTGATTTTGCAAGACTTATAAGAAACTTCGAATTTTATGCTTAGAAAAACAAAAGAGTTTAGTTAACTCGCATGAATAATTGACATTCATAAAACATTAATGTGGGTGCAAAAAGCAAACAGTCCAGATGTCAGTCGAATCCAGATTCATGTAAACATTAGTTTCTTCGACAATGCTGATGCGTTTTTGTTGTTTTATATGCCCAAAAGTATAAGATGGCGGTGGATGGAAATCAGGAGTCAACTCGTGGTTAGAATTTACA
>JAQIXU010000537.1:0-30611 GCA_034701245.1 Strigamia transsilvanica | reverse complement strand
AATGTTAAAGGCTTTGAAGCATTGTATTTCAATAATATTGCAATCAAGCAGCCAACAGAAGTAGCAATTTGGTTTATATCACACTACGATTGATTAAACCCTACTTGGTTTTAACAATTTAAATGTTGATAACAAGCTAATTGTTTAAGCAAAGTTGTGAGTTAGACAAAAAATTGTTGGCAGCCATTTTGGAAAATTATAAGGGAATCACATCTAATTGGCTGCCCTATTTTATAAGGCACTCTCATAAAAATCCATTTTCCTTATGCTTATGACGCCATAAGGTCATAAGGATGGCCATTTATAAGGAAAAAGGCATGTCCGCAAACTCTCTATTAACGCAGTTTTTTCATATTGTCGTCATTCGACGCATCCACCAGAAGGTGCAAAAACTCATTGATTATTTGTGACCAGTTGCCATTCCAATGATGTTTGAAGCTCAGCAGAGAGTATTTTTATGACCACGGCTGTACATGGCTTTCGCTTGTTTTCTTGGACTAATGTGAAGTTTGTAATTATCCTTGTTTCCAACTTTTAAGTCTATGAACTAACTGTGGCATCATTAAGCAACATCAACCAACCAACCAACCATCTGGGTGGTCTTTGCACTGTTCAAATCTCTTTAAGCTTATTTTTTTCCCCATATAAAAATAAATTTGCAGTCTACACAGGAATCCCTAAAAGCACTTGGTAAATTTTATTACACCAGTGCCAACCTGAGTGGACAAATGCACTCAAATCTTAAAACAGAATTTAGACTTAAAAGAACCAAAAGAGAATATAAGAAAACAAAAAAAATAACAAAACAGAAACTCAACCTTTTCTTAACAATAATAATCATTTGGCATGAAATATTGAATTATTGACTTATTAAATATTTCATATGAAAAACACTTACACAAAACTTCAAAATCGATGCTTTTGCTGAAAGGCTTTTCATGTTTATCTTGCATGACTCTGTTGGTGGCAATGCAGCTCACTTTCATGCCGTTATGCAAGTGTGTAGCCGTGAATGAAAGCATGCTCTGAGTGGTGTAAGTGCCGTCACCAGCAGGTGACGTCTGCGCATGGGGCTGTGGATGCAGAGGCGACGATCCGTTCATCCAGGTGAGAACTGCCGGAGGTTTGGCTGCTTTCGACGTGCACACCAGACGAACCGGTGTGCCTGCTGCCATCGGGCTTTGCGCACCGTTCAACTCCAGAGATACCGGCCTCACTACAAAGCAAAGACAAAAAAGAAATTATTGTATTGAATTCCAGCAAAACACACACAGAACAATCCCACATATCAGACAGTTTATTTTTCTGTGGCCAGAACTTATCTCACAGACATTTCGAGACTGGAATCAAATCTTTGAGTACCACTTTCTCCCGTTGACAAAATTTCTGGGTGCAGACAGATTTCTCCCAAGGAATGCGCTTACAAGTACAAAGCTTTAAGCTGGATAATAAAGTAATATATCTTATTTAAATTTAAATCAGCTTATGACCCAAAGCAATTTTCTTGGTGTTCTTCAACTGACATATTAGAACTGCTATTATCATTCGTTTCCACTTCCGCCAACAAAATTACTAACAATTAAAAGCCGTCGTGGCAGTCAATATTGCAACTATTTTGAAAATGAATTCCACATATGTTGATTGGTGTTTTAAAACAATTGTCAGCACATTGCAAACACCTTTAACTATGTCTTTCATAATGGGCAATGCTGTGTTCACAGCTATTTGCATTGCAACACAATTCCATAGTGAGATTTCATGACGCTACGCAACCGTAGTGCCACCGTTAAGCTAGGTTCACACTTGGAAGTAAAATAAAGTAAAGTAAAGTAAGCTCAGATAAAGTAGAAGTAAGGTAATGCAAGTATGTTCACACTAGGCAACAAGAGTTAACATTCAGTGCACTTCCATCACACGCTAACCGAATAAACATTGAACATCGTTCAAATGCAAAAGCACGCTTTAATATTCAGTCGAAACAAATCATGTTTAGACTCGCTGTATTCATTAAGATTAATCGGATCTCTCTCACTTACATGTCTCGACTATCCATTTTCCATCTGCACACAACACCCACAACGCGGCCAACCCAAGCGTTGCGTGACAATTCATAATTTTCAATTTCCATCGACTTCACTCAACCTATGCTGCAACTCTTGTTACCCGACCTATCCGCCACCCACTTCTCATTTAAAAATCTAATCCTCAGATTTATGAATGCTTTATTCCCTACTTTCCCCAGCCGGAATTTCAAAATTCCTAATGAAAATAAATTGTCCTCGTTCCAAAGTCATTTGCACGCCTGATAGCAAAAGACAAGAAACTACACAATTCTATATTTTATCACAACTGCACAAATTTCAAAACTAAATTCTTTTTTTTTCCCTTTTAAATTTATATGATTTTTACATTTGTGTGATTATTTTGCTCTGTCTTGAGGCTATGGCGCTGCGCCGCTCAATATGGCTTTTAATAAAATTAGGCACAGTGCCATGCAGTGGCAAAAAATGAGATTAAAATTTCTGGAAGCATAACAATGAAGGAAAAAAAATCGCATAATTATAGGTCGATACCAACAGCGACATTTACAAAGTCTATCAGCGCCCTGTGCGATTTTTTTTGTATGCCTCATGCAGCATCCTAAGACGTTTAGAAATTGTATTAAAGCACAGGTTTTGTGACAAACATCACACATTGTTTTGAAAGTTCGAAAACTAAAATCGGTCTCTTTCGGTAAATGAATTGGAGGTATATTAGTGTGCCCGATAAGTTTTAGGATCCTAATAATACACTCATACCTCGCTTTAGGGCCGCTCTTTATACGGCATTTCGCCATAACGGCCTTGTGTCATTATGGCTAAATTTCGATTTACGGCCAAAAAGTCGGGAAATTCCTTAGCGAATCAGGGGGAACGGCCCCTGATTCGTTATACGGCATTTCGCTTTGCGGCCGACTTTCTAGGAACGTATCCTGGCCGTAAAGCGAGGTATGAGTGTACTTTCAAGTGCCCTGCGCTAAAAATATCCGGTGACCGTCGCCCCTTGACATACTGCACAGGATAAGAGATGCCGGGTGCTGTTCGGTGTCCCAGGGGCTGTAGCCCTTTTAGCCCAATGGTGACGGTGGCTTTTTGAAGCCCTTGGCAAATTCATTTTTGACGCCATTGGCAAATTTATTTCTGACTAGCTGACCCTGCGCGCGCTGCTGCGCCTTCAACTGAATGTGTCTGGTCCCGTCCCGTCCAGTCCCGTCCCGTCCCCATCCCTGTCTCGTCCAGTCCTGTCCAGTCCAGTCCCGTCCCGTCCCGTCTTGTCCCGTTCCGTCCAGTCCTGTCTTGTCTTGTCCCGTCCCGTCCAGTCCCGTCCCGTCCCGCTAACGGCCTCTGTTGTCAGCAAACACTACTGTAGTAGTGTTCGCTGCCAACAGAGGCCGTTGCTCAGAACAGTCATGCAACAATCATAGTATTGTTCGCTGAACATTTAGAACAATCAAATAATTTTACTTGACCGTTGCTTGACCATTTTTAGTGGTGGTAAACCTTCCCAGGCACCCCACCGACAACCCACCAAAGTTTCATCGCAATCGGATGGACGGTTTGGGAGTCTATAAAGGACACACAGACAGACACACACACACAGACAGACATAAGCTTAAGTTTTTTTTATACATATAGACGCCATTGGCAAATTCATTCTTGGCGCCCTTGGAAAATTCTAATTTGACGCCATTGGCAAATTCATTTTTGACGCCATTGGCAAATTCATTTTTGACGCCATTGGCAAATTTATTTTTGGTGCTCTTGACAAATTTGTTTTGCAAAATTTTCAATAAGATACTGAAAATTAGAAATTAGGGATGGCTTGGTGGCGGTATTGTATAACTGGCACCCTTGGGAACTGCCAAGCCGCTCCTGGATTCTATTTTGTAACTTAGTTTAAACACTTAACATGGTCATGATTCCTGAAGTCAGAATGGCCGCAAAGGTTTTACTCCAAGCAAGTGACCACCACTAGTCACAACATAACAACTTGCTGCAGGGACTTAATCCCTCTGATAACTAAAATCACAATCTTTTCACATTGTTCCATAAACCACGTGCAATTTATCACATAGAAGTCCTTACTATGTTTAAACAAACCCTTGCAGATGCAAGACATGTTTCATTAATCTCATCAAATCCTGATATGCTAGCACATGAGGATTTGACACTTTAATCCCCTAATTCTGCAATATCAATATCAATAATACAACATCCCCAACTGCTCCCAGTATCATAGTCGTTTATTGATCCCTTTCACAATCACATAATGATCAAAGAATAACATAATATGGCCATGTTGCTTGCCGTTCACAGCGCTGATTGGATGAAGGCAAAACAATAGTTAAATTCAAACTTAGATTTTCTCAGTGTGATGCAAGTCTTCGAAATGCCACCCATTAAATGTTTTTTCTTTAAAATAAGTTACTTCTCCCGATAAAATCCTCAGTTTACACTATATTTTTAAAATTTATTTTTCAATAATTTTTTTATTTATTTAATATTTCAATTAGTTAAACCAATGTAAGGCCAAAACTATGTTAGGAATCTAATAACCTTTTAGTGGATGTGCCATCCCATAGAGCTTCATTGCTGCTTTACGATTACAAATTACAAATTCCAAACTCGTGACCCCATTGGAACACGCCAACTTTATCATTAAAGAAAAAATATATATATGACCAAGTTCAATCTCTTGACTCAGATTCAGCTGATTACCACTCGTATCATGTCTCTGGCTGCAATAAAACAGATTCAAACAGCGGCAAAGTGTGTTGGCAAAAAAAAAGAATCCATTCCCTATTTGCAATCCTAATTGCCCAAAAGACACACTTGCAAAAGCTTTTACTTCAACTATAAGCCAAGTGGATAGGCAAAGAGCAGACTTAATGAGAAGATTCGCCTTACTGCTGTAAAAAGAGGGAGAAATACTAGGACTAATGAGACTTCTTTATTTCGCTGTCACAAAACTGATGCAATTTAAATTTCTTTCTTTTTCCCTCTTTACAGTTTTTTTTACCACTTGGAAAGTTTTTACGATTATCTAACATTATTTTTGCGTCAATGTATTGTTTTTATGTAATTCAATATCTAAATTGAACAAAACGACTGAATTGATCAAAAACACTAGGCACATTCATAAAGTCATTTAAACTTGTTTAAATTTTTTAAACTAGTCTAAATGTAAGATTTTACATGTTAAATTTGACATTTAGACTGGTTTAAAAAATTTAGACAAGTTTAAATGACTTTATGAATGCGCCTACTAAAATAAATGTCTGAATTGATCAAGGCACCTTAAAGCAAAGAAAAATTGAATTCCGAAAAAACGGATGTTTTGGAATGTGTTATTTAGGCAAATCTAAAAGTATATTGTACAATATATTTTTGAACCATATGGGGCAGGCAGAACGAAAGTGCATTATGTCATAATTTCCCAATGGTCTATAGTTCCAATAATCGACGTTCTACTGTAATTCAATACAGATACTTCAATTATTATTATTATTATTTTTTCATCTTGTTTGCTATGCCATCCAAATCTCATTTCAATTCCACATAAATCCATATAAAATCACCCAAATCCAAATAAAAATAAAAATATCATAGACCCAATGTAAACTTCAAAATCCAAATCCACAATAAAGTCCACTTAAAATCCCAAAGGAATTTCATTGAATGATTGCCACAAATAGTCAGAAGAGTTATCAAATAGAACTGCCCATATGGTTCAATAATATATTGCAATTACCTTCCAATATGTTATAACATATTCAAAAATATATTAAGTTTCACAATATACTTGAGAATACATTTTGTACAAGATTTTTGTATACATTCTGTAAAATTTATCAACAAATGCATTCCACAATATTATTAAATTTAGTTGTCAAATATGAAGGCAAATCTAAAAATATATTGTAAAATGTGAGTGTCTTCATTGAAATGCACTTCTGCTGCACAGGATATTCCAAAAAACTATTATTAGATGAAACAAAAACAACAACAAACATGAGAATTGCTGTCAATCTATGACTGCAATGTTTCTGATCACTCATTGCTTTGGAGTTAGTTGTCTAATCTGCAGCTCAACTTTAAACAATCAGCAGAAAATGCAATCAACTTAAATAACCCATACAAAGAATAGGCAAAATGATAAATATGACACGATAGTAATCACACTACTAATTATCTTTGAAAATATTTTACCTAATTACACTCATTTCAACTTTACTACTCCGAATTAAGTGGCGCATTTACACACAAAGACAGTTAAGCCTACAACACTGTGTGTGTGACCTCACATCATATATAACAACCATTTTTAATGGAAGCCAATAAATCTGCACTCAAAGCCTAACTTTTATATTCCTCACTGAGGAATCAAAACTGCTTAGAAATTTTCTTTTTACAATAGAAAAAAAAAATGAAAAGTGCCACAAATATATTAAACACAGACTGTTTTGAACAAGTTGCTTCAATTACTTTTTTTCCCTTCTATTTTCAGTCTGTGCTTCTTTCATCCAAAAGAGCTTTTTTTCTTTCTTTGAGACATTGAAGGGGGATTTCTTTCCAACAACAACAGAAGATCAAAAGTTAAAAAACACCAGTAAATTTAAAGCAACAAAAAATATCAAAAATAAACAAATTTTATATAAATTAAATAGTGTGATTTTTTTTCTCAGTCTTCTGCATTTCTGTCAACTCTTTGTCAAACCCAAAGAACAATAATCAACCCACTGGTTTAGATTGCCATGACATTTCCAGAGAAATTATTCCACCTTGTAAACACAAGTTTCTCTGCATTACATATCCCCAAGGATTAACAGCTTGTCTTCATTTTGAAATCCTCACTACACCGGAAATGACATGTCAAAAAATGTCTTCAGCAGTGCTGTATTGGAGATTATAAGCGAATAGTCGTTGACGACATGGTGGTCCATGACCAGGACCAGGAAGGACTAATGCTTCTATTGCAATTATATTACAATATATTATAATGTATTAAGTTTCACAATGTACTTGGAAATTCAGCTAATTAACATTCATTATACGCTTCCAAAGGATTCAAGATGTTACACGAAACTCTTGGAGTTATGAAATTATTGAGAAGTTTTATTAACAACAGCTTGTGGCTATCTCTGGCTTTCTTCAGTAGGTGTTACTGACTTCTATTTTTGACCTGGCTAAAATGCTGAAATCTTATGGTAGTGGTATCTTTAAGAGATAAAAGGTTTCACTATCTGAGTTGGGGTTGAATTCACTTAGAAAAATATATAAAATGTTCAAAAGCATCATTTGAATTGTTTATATCAAAACTAGCACCTAAAAGTGATGTCATTTATAATTCAAAATGATAGCTCGACTTTGATACATCTGACTTCTGTTATAAACAAAACTTTCCTCTATTCTTTCGTTAAATATTGAACCAATCCACTTCTTTCTCTCATACTGCATATGCATCAAATTCCCCATCGATTTGGCAAAGTATTTCTACTGTAATGGAAATGAAAATTTTCAATGAGATTCAGCTTTCTCCTACTCCCACCATAGACTAAGCCTCTGCAATGTGCATCAAGTATAGACGAGCAATGACACTGATATGCTGTTCCTTCTTTAATGAGCATCAAAAGTAATCGATGGGTCTCAAAGCATAAAAGCCCAGGTTTGCATACGCTAACAAAGGCTTTATCGTGTTTGACAAATCTCGAATTCTTTCCAAACTTTTACCCAAAACCAAACATTTAGCCTTTGCCTAAATTTGCGGTATGCTGTAGTGTATAACAGAGTTTGCAAACATGCCCTTTTACTTATAAATGGCAATTCTTATGACGATGTAGTGTTATGAGACTATGAACTTGGTTGCGGCAAGTTTCCTAGCTTAGGCTATGTTCTTAAAATAGTAATTTTGATCACATGATCACATGATCACATGCAGCATGTGCTTAGTTTGTTGGAGTAAGACTGGAACTCTTGTGGGCTCTGTCCACAGGACGATAGCCAATGTTAAAGGCTTTGAAGCATTAGGCGCGTTCAATGTTAAAAAACCGTTTAAAACCAAAATTTGAACTAACTGAAATAAACCGTTTATGACTGTGAACGACTCGTAATAAACAAAATTTAAACAAACAAGAAACGTGAAAAAACGAGAAATACGAGACAACAACACCATGACAACGCTGGCAAAATCCCTCGATCTAAGTCCAAATTGCAAATGGCGGTGCGAGTAAACATAAAACTTGGATTAAACAAACGAAAAACCTGGAATTTCTCGTTGCCAAGTAATCGTTTATGTGACGTCAGGTTTGTGATACAAGGAGAACAAATCCTTGTAATTGAACGAACTAAACGGAATAATCCGTTTGTAAACTTAAGATTGAACGCGCCTATTGTATTTCAATAATATTGCAACCATACAGCCAACAAAAGTAGCAGTTTGGTTTATCACACAGGTAGCACGTCAAAATAGCGCGGTCAAAATGGCGCGCGTCAAAATAGCGCGGAAAAAACAGCGCGGCGTCAAAACGGCGCGCCGTCAAAAGTAAACGTTTTTTACTTTTCAGCTCTGTTGTTTGGGTGGGGTGGTTTGGTGGGGTTAGTTTAGGTTAGGTTAGGTTAGGTTAGGTGAGGTTTTTTGACGGTGCAAATTATGGTTTTTTTTTGGTTTTGGCGCCGCGCTGTTTTGACGCCGCGCTGTTTTGACGCCGCACTGTTTTGACGCCGCGCTGTTTTTACGGCGCTGTTTTACATTGCGCTGTTTTTGCTGCGTTTTTATGACGCAGAACCTATCACACTATGATTGATTATAACCTACTTGATTTTAACAATTCTAATGTTGATAACAAACTAATTCTTCAAGCAAAGTTGTGAGGTGGACAAAAAATTGTTGGCAGCCATTTTGAGAAATCATAAGGAAACGACATCTGATTGGCTGCCTTATTTTATAAAGTACTCTCACAAAAATCCATTCTCCTTATGCTTACAGTCCATCCTTATGCTTATGACGCCATAAGGTCATAAGGATAGCCAATTATAAGAAAAAAAGGCATGTCCGCAAACTCTCTAATATCATCCTTGGTTTCTGTATTACACTAGGCAGAAACTTTTCCACTTTTCCCCTTTAACTTGTACACCTATTCCCTATCCCACGCCACTGTATATTGATTTCTTTTTGGTTTGGGGATTTTCATTTTGTAAAAATGTCACAAACAAAACAGAGCGCAACATCAACACGCATTGAAAACGAGCCTTTTCTTTATTCCATACTATAAATCATGCTCCTTACACATGTGGTTAGGATCAATAAGAGGCAGAAATGTATGGGAATATCAAGCTATGGCATTACAACCATCACGGCACATACTTTGCATGCAGCTCAACGTGTTCCCTCGCTCCGTCTACGTGAACCCTATATATTAAACGACACGGGGATTCAAATGCCTTCATCATTACCTACAGAAATCACATACTGCAGGCATGACATTTATTCCATTGCAAATAGACACGGCTCAGACAGCACTAACTTCACGTGTGTGTAATGTGTGTGGCCATCTTGTATTCATTATTCAAACATGCCAACTTTAAGCAGTGTACACACCGCTTAGCTTTCCTCCATATTTCTATCGTTTCTCTTTTATTGAGGAATTTCCGGCATGCTATTCTCTTCTCAAATTACCGTCATGCTAGTGCAAGTGCGAATGGAAATAAAAAGATTACTAGGGTCGGCACTACATAATGTGCCAAACATTACAAACTCCCATTGCGTATGAGTGGTTTATTATGAAATAATCAAAAACGCACTCAATTCGGTTGCTGGATTGACTAGCAGGTTGGAGAACTGCAATATAAAATTGCAATAGCGATTAAATTGCAAGTGGAGCACATATCTTGTGGGCAATTCAGTTCAATTTGGACAAATTAATCTTCCAATAAATTGGTCATCACAGATAATGGCAATTTAGTGGTTTAATTAAAATTCAATGATATCACCATTACAACATTCAATTACGCCGACAACATGACTTTGAAAACTCTGAAATTAATGGATTTTTCCAATACAAAATCCCTCATTTGAAGATTTCAACCTTTTTTCTCTTGAAAATTGTTTTTCATTTTCTTCTAAATCTCCCTTACTATTAGGAATAAACTTGTGAATGTTTTATTGCATTTCCAAAGGTGATATAAAAAACACACCAACTTTAAGCAGAAAGCTCCTAAATCTTATTTAAATTTATATTTCTTTTACTTCTAAGAATGTAAAAAAAAATAAAATGAAAGTACAAATTGAAGAAGAAAAATAAAATTGGATTTTTATTATGTAGCTAGAAATCAGGAGTTCTGTTATTGCACCAAATGTCAACTACACAAAATCGCTTTTAGTTGGGGGTAATCCAATAGTTTTGACTGAAACAACTTTAAAATTTGACCAGTCAACAAACACCAACTACAAAGTGAAGTTGTTCAGCTTCCTAGGTTGATTTCAGGCGACGGCATCCAGCAAGCTGTAGCTCATAATGCTGATCACATGTTCCCATTAGAAGACCAAAGTTCAGCAGCTTTGGGTTTTTGGTCAGTACTTGGATGAGTGACTTTCTGGAAATCCCAATTTTTGTTTTTAAAAAACAAATCCACATAGTGCAAAACCCTTTGTCTGACTTTCAATAAACCTTGCAGTCTAAAATTTGTTCTACCCTTTGGTCCTCTTGTTGTGTAGTTTGTTTGGTGGTTGCAAATATTGTATAAGGTTCTATGCTGTATTGCCACATGTATCATGTATAGACTGTAGCAAAAGATGCACAACATATATCATGTATAGACTGTAGCAAAAGATGTACAGGTTGACAAACAAATTTATCTAAATGTGTGTAAATGGATTTGGTAAACTTGCACAACTAAATAAATCCATGTAGGAAGTCCAGACATTTTATTTTTGATAAGTAAGTGTTAAGTGCACTTAGAATAACTTGATTTGAAATAATTGAAATTAACCTTACATTTCAATTTCTCCACACTATTCTCCACACTATTTTTCTCACTTAAAACCTTTGACACTTTAAAAGCTTTTACAGACCTAAGATAATTTGAACAAATGTCAAAAGCCAACTTTGATTTACAGCATCTAACATGACAGAAAAATGACTAATCACATTAATTACACCCATTTATCTTGATATTGTTTATGTGCACTTTTGTTTCCAACTGAAAAATCCCCATAATCAAATTACACCACTCAAAAGAAAAATAAAAGTTCACAAAAAAAAAATTCCAAAGCACAAGACATGGGTTTTGCTAATTACCAATTTCAACAAATAACTGCATTAAAAATAAATGATTTTCTTTCCACACATCCCATAGGACAAAACATTCCTAATCAAATTATTATAATTGTATAGTTTTACAGGTAGCAACTATACTCAATTTCATTCACAATTCAATTACAATGTGTAATTTGGAGAACAAAAATGGCTGAATTGCTTAGATTTACAGAAAAATCTTTTTCTAATCTCTACAATATCTCCACTGTGGTTGTTTTCTAAAGACTTCTGCAGTGAGGGAAGAAAATTGACTACAAAAACCAATTTCCTCAAGAGTCCATAGTTGAGTGACAACAACCTCTTCTCAAAATAAGACACGAACTGGACATCAGACATAATTCACTGCTTTAGCTTTGGCAACAAGGGATAGAAATAAAAAAAAGAGGATGAGACAAGAGAGAGAAAAAATCCCCCCCTGGAAGGTTGACAGCTGGACCTGAGCTGTCTTTATTTCGCACCTTTCAAGTCAGTAAAAAGCTTATTTCAAAAGAAACAATTCTTCAGCATACAACATGTCACACACAAAAAAAAATTACATTTGTCCAAATATTGCACTGCTGCCTAATTTTATATAAATATATATATAAATATATATATATAAACAAGAATCTGGATAGATAATTGACTTATTCTCTGTGTTTGGGCAAACAGTTGCGTACGGTGATTGGCTGAGAAGGTAAAATGGTAAAGAAGCTCGAAACTGGGCAATGCTAGGCATTTAACGGCTCACTTTCTGCATCGGGGGACCAATCACCAGCGATTACCTTGATAAAAATGGATAAAGTAAGGCACGCGTAGGGTCAAGGAAGGGCTAGCGCCCCCCCCCCCCCTCTTGTTAGAAAAAAAATCATCCAAAAACAATCGCCCTCCCTGGAGAAAGTTGGGTACGAATATTCTTTTCCGTTATTGCAGTTTGCAGTCATTTTTAATATATTTTTTATTATTATTAGAATATGTGCTGGAATTTGATAAACGTAAATCAAAATTTTCACTGGTCAACCACACGGACAGCAAAAGGAATTTTTAATATTCTTGTTGTGAGTGCACATGATATTTCAAGAATTATAATAAAAACGTCCAGGATATTGTCATTTCAACTTATCACATACATGGGAGACATGTCATTGATGAAATGAATACAAATTAAGAGAAATTTTGTTGTTGAACAAATTTGTTATCCCAATAATAATGGATTATAGCTGAAACTGCTGGATCCTGACCACTACCACCTTTGAACATTTCAAGCAAGCACGTTTTAACCATTATCCCTTCTCATACCTGACAATAAAAATCAAACCGGATGTTTGGGGGTGTGGACAAACGTCTACACCAACTAAATCTGTTAACAAAAGCATTGGCTCCTGCAGATGACGGAATCACAGTAGTGACAACTTACGGTAGATCATTGGAAACAACCAGTTTGGCTTAATCTTTTCGTGCGGAACTTTTTAACGACTGTTCTTTGAGGCCAAATCCGAGCCAATGTTCCACACGACACTAAATTTCTCATGACTAAGTTTAATTTTCTCAATTTCCAGTCTAAAAAAGCCATGCTATTAAAGCGAAATGTTCAAAATTGAGAGGTCAATAGAAAAGCCAGCTTGAATGCATTGCTGCTGAATAATGAAAGCAATAAATTCTTTTTTTTTTATATATATTGATACAAAACCATTTGTTAGAAGTCAAAATGCTACAATCTTCCAAGTGCAATTGACAATTCCAAAGGGTTTATTTCTCCATTTACGACCCCCCATTGAACATGGCACTGCAGCTTGAAGCTAACACCATTTGATATCTCAAAGAATCGACTTGTAACTTCTTAGATTTACGATTCCCTACGTTTTACAATGTGAAATCCGATTTTTTATGGCTGATTCCTTTATCTTTACTGACCATGAGGATGGGGAAAACTTAAGGAATAATCTGATTTTTTTTTTTTAAAACAGCTAGAAGTCCTCATAAATATATAGAAAAGTATTGCCGACGGTTTAAATCCGGTGCTCTAATTCCTCGCGGTAAACCCCGGATTTCAATTTCCACACGTTACTTGGCTGGGAGTTTGAACATTATTTGTGGACATTATGATCAATATCTACTTGTACATACCTATGTACAATCGTGGTCCAAAAAATTGTCGCTTTTAAGCCATGCTCTCAATGGAAAGAGGCGGCAATTTTTATGACCGAAATTGTACATAGGGGCACTTATGGGCACTTGCTTAGGACCCCAATCAGTCACAGCTGTAGGGCCTGAAAGAATGAAATCCACAAATGCACAAAGCATAAGGTAGATTCCGTCCATGGAACAGTAAGTGACTTTTCCTTTCCTTCGTTTTAAAAAAGTAACATTCGCGCATTGACTAGTCTGTGTCACGTCCCTACTCAGGATATTTAACTATGGCTGAGTAAAAGAGTTTTAGAAACTCTGTGGTTTACACACTTTACTGAATCCGTAATATTGTCTGTAATATCAAGATCACTTATCTTGTGTTTCAACACTTCCGCTTTTACCAAATAATCTATCGAACAACTGAGTACACTTCAGACGTCTTTTATTACTACCTTCTTTACAATGATAATAATATCAAACAGTCTTCTCTCCTTGTTGCTGGGGGGAAACAAGATGGCGTCTTCCAACCACACATTCGGTTCGCCTCCGTACGTGGGCTTAATAGCGTCTGGCCAATTGTGGCCGCCAATAAATCACACACATCCCCTTAGGGTAGGCACCCTCAAAAAAGGGAACCGCCCTAAAAAAGGAGAAAAAGGCCCTTTTCCAAGAAAAAAACAAGAATGTTGGAACCAAGATAATATTAGTGACAAACACCCTTTGGGGTCTATACATCCTTTGCTAACAATGCCTAGATGCAAACGACATTCGCGCTTAGATTCTTCGCACGCAGTATGCATTCCCGTTATATGGGTTGCTACGTATTTAGCACACAGACCTGCCACTTTCAGACTACGACAATGCACATGTTTATCATTTCAAAGTGACTAAAGAAAGTCAAAAGAGTAGATGAAGATCTATTTTCTTGAAAGTCACTTTCCGAGGCTGAATTTCTTTAATTATGACGGAAAAAGCGTTACTTCCGCCTTGTCAAAGAAAAGAAAGTAACTCTCTTATAAATTTTTCACAGTTATTTGCATTGAAGCAAAGCTAAACTCTTTCTTCCAGTTTTTTGTTTCTAACTTGAGAACCCCTGGGCTTTGGGGGCCTTTTGCAGCTTGGACCAAGTGATCTGCATAGGTCAGATATCCATAATTACTTTAAAGAGTGAGCTGCACATTGGCAGACATTCATAAACTGTTAATTTCTTCTTTGTATTGATTTTATCATTACCATTTGAACCTTTCATTAAATGGCTGTGCATACAATCAAAGTAATGAACCATATTCACATTTCTTAGTTACCATAAGTAATCACTCACTATCATTTAGTATGTAATCTTTTACATAATGGATAATCACTATGATGAATGCAAGTACAATCAATTTGTATTAGCCAGATTTTCTAGATTTTTTTATAACTGAATAGAAAAAAAGTTTAAAATAAAAATAAAATCAGTAAATAAATGATTCACCCAATTGTACAAACAAGTTCAGGTAAATAAAAAAGAGAAATAATAGCGGTAAGTAGCTCAATCGACCCAAGAGCATGTTCTACAAAGAAGAGCCAAGAAGTGCAGCATAGCGTGCAAACTGTTTGTCTATCCATTTTAAAAGCAAAAAATAAATAAAATAAAGTAAGCATGATGGTATATAAGAAGCTGGAAATGTATAGTGGTAACCCCAAGCTACAAAGAAAGAAATGCTAAAATGTAACTTCATTTTGTGGAACGTGCAAATAGCTAAACAAAATTATAATGGGTAAGTTTTGTGTGTTGAGAAGTACAAAAAGTAAATATAAATGATAAATAGATAGAAAAAAAAATAGAAAAGAGAGTATGTATGTTTGTGTGTGTGATGGTTTGTGGTAAAGGGAAAAAAAAGTAAAAGAAAGGTAAGTTAAGGGAGAAAAAGTGTAAGACAACAGAGAAAAGGAAAACAAACTTATTGCATTGTCAACTATATAACTTAGTTTAAACCTTTGTCATGGTTCGAACAAACTGCTTTCAAGATGAGTTTTGGAAAGGAAAAAATGAAAGAGAAAATCAATAAAGTACTCATGCTTTCAATTATCAGGTTAAAAGATCAAGAAAAATGGCAAAGTTATTTGCTTTTGTATAAAATAAAAGTGTAATGTTAAAATTTATATTTATTTCCTTCTTGCTCCTCTGTTTTATATTGCCGGTATTTCTTTTGACAAAAGATTTGGTACTATACTATAAGACCGCATTCCAACATTCGATATTATCACTCGTTGCTTCTCGACCAATAGCTGGTGCCGATGCGGCCAATCTGTGATATCCAGGAAAAATTTACCCTGACAATCAATCTGGATCACAAACTGACCCATGATGTCATCATACGAAATACCCCTTCTGATAAAAAAAATTACCAGTAATTTTTTGTACTATTATTACTGATATTGTAAGACTGCATTCCAATATGTGAGTGTAGCATTTATAAAATGTGTAATACACCTAACCCTCGATATACGGCTGGGATACGTTCCTGGAAAGTCGGCCGCAAAGCGAAATGCCGTATAACGATTTCAGGGGCCGTTCCCCCTGATACGTTATGGTATTTCTCAACTTTTTGGCCGTAACTTGAAACTGTTAGGCTGTAAATCAAAATTTAGCCATAAAAGCGCAAAGCCGTTATGGCAAAATGCGGTATAAAGAGCGGCCATGTATCAAAGGTTAGATGTATTGTATAATATTGGTGTTGCAAGGCTGCATTCCAATATATGATCGTAGCATTTACGAAATGCGTAATATATTGTATAATATTGGTATTGTAAGGCTGCATTCCAAATTGTTGGAAAATCTGTTTTCTTAAATTTTGCAAGTAGGCATAGACTTATTGAATAATACCCTGCCATCTATTGTTACCCTAGGTTTTCTTTACCCATTAAGAAATTTAATCTGGACCTCAGACGAGAATAAAAGCAATTTGACTTCTTAGTCTTGTATGGTTTCCTTCGGCTTCCTCCGGTTTCCTCCATGTTGTTTATTCCCAATCTAACCGAAAAATCTGAACTTTTTTTTTCTCCAAAACTTTAGTGTGGCTTCACTGCATAGATGAAATTAAATTCTCATAGGAATATGGATGGAATGACGATTTAAAATTCAATTTTCCACGACAGTTTACCGCGGCATAGTTGTTTCCAAAAGGATCGATCAACATTAGTCACTTCTCAAAAACATTACCAAAAAATAAATTCAAATAAACTAAAATAAAACTCAAAATCCTGACTTAAACTCACAACCAAATAAGCAAATTTAAAAAAAAAAATCTTTAAACGCCTCTGTAATGACAATATTCATCCTTAGCTTTAGTGCTCATGTTGTTACCTCATCTCAACTATAAAGGTGAAGTAGTTTTAAGTGGAAATGCCTTCATTTGCATGGTAATGCAAGTTGGCTTTTGCTAATGAGTTCAAATATTGACAAAAGGGGGCGTTGTAATTTTGAGGAGCAAGTGCCAGTGCTAGCTTACTTTTGTTTCATCATTAATTAAAACATGTTTTTAATTTTGAAAACTTGTTTTCAAATGTGAAAAATGCAGCAAATAGAAAAGAAGAAAAATTGTGACTCCAATTCCCTCAAGTTTTCCATTAGACAAATGATGAGTCTGATATAATGAGAGTTAATTTTTTGTTTTTTTTTTTAGATGCTAATGGTATCGTTTTGTCGGTGCAACTAAGTGCAGCTAATTAATGGTAGGTACCCTTTAATAGTATAATGGTTGGGGGTTTTGTCGGTGGAACAAAATAATTAATTGTTTACGGGTTTTAAAGATTAATCGCCAGGTGCCCAGGCGAGTTTACTATGCAAATCTTTATGGCAGTGCCGATTGCATTTCTTTAGATTTGGTTAATTTATAAATTGTCATTCCGGTTCACTGGAGATAGGCATGTGCCTTCCGGGCTGCAGTAAGGAAATGTTGCGCCTAGAGCCAAAGCCCGCTAAAATTCGATTTGGCGACCCCAACATAAGATACCAGCGCCTTTGGCGACGGCCCCCGGCACACCAAGGGATGGGGCATCCCTTGGTGTGCCGGGGGCCGTCGCCTCTTCTGCATCCTTACGAACTTAAAATAGCACCCCTTAAGCCAAGCAGGAAATAGGCATTTTTCTATTGCCTTCGTGGTGAACGTGCGCCAGTTGCTTGGTCGTGCGACCATGCATGGTGTGTGTCCACACGGAACTGAGGCCCCTTGGTTCAAGCACATGGGCCCCTCACTTACGGTTCCGCCTTGCGAGAGCTCCAAGGACCCCTTCTGGTGTGCAGCTCCACCTGGTGTTGTAGAGCTGCCCAGGGTGGGTTCGATGCGGTGCTGACCACTGACTGGTCACATCATGGCATTTCTTCATGCCAATCAGAAGGGAGGGATTTGTAATGATGTCCAGTTAAAAAATTCCTCACCTCTTTCCACTGAGAGCATGACTTAAAAGCAACAACTTTTGGAACCACGATTGAACAACAATATGATATACACTCATCCCTTGCTTTACGGCCTAGATAGGTTCCGGAAAAGTTGGCTGTACAGCAAAATACTGCATAACGAATCAGGGGCAATTCCCCCTGATTCGTTATGGAATATCCCGATTTTTGGCCGTACCTACGAAACATTGTGGGCCGTAAGTCGAAAAGTGCCATGCTTTCCTAAGGCCGTTATAGCGAAATGCCGTATAAAGAGCAGCCGTATGACGAGGGTTGAGTGTACATTGAGCTTTACAAAATATACTTTAGGCTTCGGCTTTACGAAGTATACCTTCAGCTTTATGCAGTATACCTTCGGGTTTTCTTATGACTACAGCGCTTATGACGTCCTGGTCCTTACATTAAACCCAACCCTTCGCTTCAGGGCTCAAGTGTATTATCATATATAAAAGAACTACTAATGCAGAGATAATGATGAAACAAAAAGAAATTACAACTGCAAAATTCAGCCTTGTTATGAACCATGCATCACAAAAAGCCCACTTCGAACTGCCTTAAGTCAGAAGGCCAAGCTTACTATAGCCTGGCTTTTCCCGTACCCCACGATTGTTCAAAATTTAGCGCCTTTTGTACCATCGTACAAACGAAGCGGAGCCCTTTTAAGATTCGGTATGCCGCTGAATAAGTGATGAGGCAAAATCAACATTGCAAACCGTGGACACAAAGTACATGGCTATCGACAGGAACCGCATGGAGATAAATTTGAGCGGAAAAGTCCCATGTACCGCTCTGCCAAGTGCCTAGACAACTGGGTGAAGGTAGGGAACTCGTAAACGAGAGAATCGACGAAATGGTGACCTGAACAAGGAACTGTGTCGGCGACTTCACCTTAATGCAGGAACTTTATCTGAACGAAGAGTATGAAGAAGTTGATGCTGATTGCTGTGTGAACAACTTTACTCTAACTTTTGTATATTGTAGTTTAAATCGATTGTGTATTAGGATTTGGTCGTTCGGCAATAGCAAACGACCCTAAGTACATTTTAGTTCGAGCCGCCTGCGCGTTGTGCACACGGCGATCGGCATACACCGCACGTTAATGGTTTTTTTTTCATAAGGTGGGTCGCTAAAAATTTTAAAACCTCGTACCGGGCCGCGGTCAAAAAAGTTTGGGAAACACTGAGTTAGCTTATCTTGGCTTGTAGTCGTAGTTTATCGGTTCTAGTCAGAATTGATTGCCGGAGCGACATCTTCACATGCAGATATGTAGAGAGAACTTAAATAAATGTGACCCCGGGTTCTCTTGCATATTCATAATGAATTTTTAATCTAGAGTGTGGTGGTTTATAAATGATCTCCCTCTCATTTATTCATTTAACATGAGCTATTTGTCCAGGAAGATGTGTGGGAATTTACCATATTCTCATGTAAGGTTTTGCTTATTTGAAATAAGAATACACAGCATGTGAATGTTTCCGAATGTAACAGCTGGCGAAGACCACCTCGAATGTTGCTGGGAAAGTAGTGGCGAAGACATGTTCTTTGTCAAATTAATCATCAAAGTGTCAACAATTTCCGATTTTAGATCTATATTTCAGGCGTGAAAAATGGGCCAATTAAAGTAGCAACCTTGTAATTGAATGCACTTGACTGACCAAAGGATCCAAATTATTGTATTGGAGTGGAATGGAATTGCTGATCTATTTAAACAATTAATATTTACACCATAAGCAATTCTACAATTGTATGACGCTATTGCCAATAATTCTGACATTAGCCGACAATTATTTCTTTTACGGTTTATTATTTTGTTGTTTTAATTTTGATTGGTATGTTGGGAATTTCTGGGGAAGAAGTAATTTTAGTCAGTATATAACTACCAAGATCTTTTTAAGAAATTAGGATCCAATTAAATTAATAACATGAGTGATTCTAGGGCAGGATGCTATAACTGTTGGAAATTTGATCGGGTAATTAAAATGAACTAGTCAGGATGAAAGTAGGTAGGGACTGACCATAATACAAAATTTTTCTGTTAAGCATACAACTTTTACTCAAGGTGAAAAATATAGTGATTGGAAGAATGTACACCCAACCCTCGCTGTACGGCCACTCTTTATACGGCATTTCGCTATAACGACCTTAGGGAAGTATGGCACTTGTGCAACACTAGTACTATAGATGTTAAACCCACATTGCGAAGCTCCCAGTTTGCGGCTAAGAATTATCGGTTTAGCAGCCGAAAAATTGATTGAAACTCACCGTGAACGTCCAACTTGAACCAACTGATGAGCGGCTCAGGCAAGGCGTCATTCTGCACGCGGCATTGCAGTGTCGAGTTGAGGTATTTCCTCGTAATATCCAGACGCAGAAAGTTAATGGCTTGTTGCCGACCCACATTCTCTTCTGGTTGTAAGGCGTTGGACGTGTCGGAGTAGGAGAGAAATTCTTCATCCGCGTGAACCATTTGACTGTCCAGTTTGGTCCAACCGTTCCACCACGACACTTCTGGTAACGGTCGACCTTTTCTGCTGCGACAAGTCAAATTAAGGAGTTCACCCTCATTAATCGGACCGATTGTGGAGCCGTTGAGCATTTCTCGTTGTTCGAGAGACACCTCCGGTGGAGCAGCGGGTTCTGCAAATAATTTAAATAAAAATAAATATTAGGAAATTGGTAACGTGCTATGAATTTTTACTAATAAACAAGTAAAAAAATATTTGTCAACAAAAAAATTCCCAATTTTTTAATTAGCGGACAAATTACAGCTTATTTTCCAATAAACGCCTTGCAAGTTTAGTGATTGTTTAAACTTGAAATTAGCAGAAAAATATTTGCTTTTTGTTTTTGCTTTAAAATGACACTGCAGTGAAACTTCAAGTGGTGGCTTTGAAAAATTGATGTCTCATGTAATATTCAGCACATGGAGTGAAACAATTACCAGAAATAAAATAAGAAATGTCATTGGCTTTCATATAAACACAACTTGGCACAAAACAATGCAACATTAAAATTGATTTGTCAAACAAATCCAATGAGACAATTGTGGGCTTGAACTGTTGCAAAACAACTTGATTACATTTGCAACTATGATCAACACTAATCCATTTGCAATACTTGACTGATGGCTGTTTAACTTTATTGCAGTAGAGGTGCTTTTAAAGCGAGAAACCCAAAGCGCGTATGATCAATATAGACCTCCATTTGCATTTCATTTCATGTGACATTGATAGCTGACAACCACCGAATGATTGTGCCATTCAGTCTTCAGTGACCCATAAACTCCGCAATGCACTAATCCCAATCTACAGAGCCAAACTGCAACTCAGACACCAGATAAGTATGGTCTGTAGCATAGGTCAACACTTGGAGCCAGAAGTGCAATAGGTCTTTGCCTGGTGTCTCAATGCCAAACTCAACCACTAAATTCAATTTTTTGCACACAAAAACTGTTCATCGCTCTCATTGTACTGTTCGCTAAATACGACAAGCAGCCTATTACCTCGCGTGCTAATGGAGACCCACATACAAAAAGTTTAAAATCTCTTCATTGCTCTCTCGAAATTCCATAGGCCTTTTGACCATTTCCAGTCCTCTTCAGTGGTTTCCAATAAAGCCTTCCTTTCCCAATCTCTCCCTTTGATTTTGGGACATTTTGTGAACGTTATTAGCACGTTTTTCTATATTCACTGTCTTGTACCCAAGTTATTGGCCG
Source organism: Strigamia transsilvanica (assembly GCA_034701245.1). Lineage (NCBI taxonomy): Eukaryota > Metazoa > Arthropoda > Chilopoda > Geophilomorpha > Linotaeniidae > Strigamia > Strigamia transsilvanica. The sequence goes on along the minus strand of JAQIXU010000537.1, from coordinate 8,993 downwards.
TTTTAAGACCTTCATAGACCATAGGCACTTTTTTTCTGGAGGCCTCTGTTTATTGGCTGCTGAAAACAGTAAACATTTCCACAAAAAAAAAACAATAGAAGATAAGACAAAGAACATTTTCACTTTACTTAATGTAAATCCAATTTATTAACAAAAGTTAAAACAAAGAAATCAAGTCTGAAGTTGGATAATAATCGTCAAGCAGACACAATTGCCACACTCATTTAAACCGGTAATTAGATTCAATTCGATTTCACACAGTTATAACTTTGAAAGGAACCCCAATCCCCCACCCCACTCCCCCACAGACACACCCAATCTCCAGTATAATTAAAGAAGTGCACTAATTTGCCACTGACTAATTTTCAACCATTCCTATTGAAAAAATCCCCAAGTGAATCACTCCATCCCCCAAACCCCAGCCCAAGAAAAGAAAAATATTAAATTTACAACTGACTTCACTAGTTTTGTTTACAAAAAACATCAATTTCACAACCCAACAATGTGGTCAGTGCAATTTGTTGACTCGGGCAAAGTGAAAAAATGAAAATAAATAAAAAAAAAAAAACAAGATAACTTCTCGAAGAGTCCTATAGAAGAGTCAAAAGTTGCCCACCACTGCACTATATAGAGCAGTTAGAAATGGGATTGCTCTTTATCGATTCTTCGACCAGAGTCTCTTCGTCCTACTCCATCCATCCCCTCAAGAGCTGGCAGTCCCAAGACACGAAACAAAGTTAAACACGGATCGTGTACCCAGATTGGGCAAACTCTTACTGCCACAAACATTTACTTTTATTGGCATCACAAATTCCCAGCCTTCATTTCGATAACTCCCTGACCAATTTCACCCCGGTAGACAAGCGGTGCGAGAGTGACCTCAATCATAAAGTAATATGCGTGTGTATTGTATCAGAGTTGTGCATAGATGTGTAAACAATTCTGGTGGAGTTTGTTGTTGTTGGGGGGAGGGGTGTGGGGGTTGTTGGAATTGGGAGTGGGGAAGTTTGGGGTAGGATTGGTTGGGGTTTTGGTTAAGTGGACAGTAGGGGTGAGTTGGTTGTTTTGAGTTTTGGAGAGATTTGGCGAATCTTTAGCGATCGGTGTTAAGCTGAGTGGGCCTATTGGGAATAAATCGACCAACCGCGCAGCCAAAAATAAACGAAAGAAGTGTAGAAATTATTTTTAAAGAATTTGTCTCAAATTCCTCAAATTTACCAAAAAAATTTTCAAATTTACCAAAAATCTTTCAAATTTACCAAAAATTTTTCAAATTTACCAGAAATTTTTCAAATTTACCAAAAATTTTTCAAATTTACCAAAAAATTTTCAAATTTACCAAAATTTTTTCAAATCTACCAAAAATTCCTCAAATTTACCAAAAATTTCTCAAATTTACCAAAAAAATCCTCAAATTTACCAAAAATTCCTCAAATTTTCCTCTAAAAATACGAGACAGCAACGCAAAAAATAATTTTAACCAAGCCGGAAAATGTCATTTCCAATCACGAGACTTAAAAACCTAGAATCCAAAATACCTTTTAATTTAATTAAAATTTTTGAAATTCAATTTTCTTCTCCTTCCTTCCTTCCACGCTCCCATTCTACTCGGTAGCCGCTCGGCCCATTACATTCAATTCCCCAGCAACTCCAACGCATGTTTATGTTCATGTTTATGTTTATTTCATTTTCTCATTCTCCCACATTTATAAAACATTATTTATAATACCCCTGACTAAAACGCTCAGCTTGAAAATTCAGCACTAGAAACGCAGCTGCGATATTTCAACTTAAATTTAGCTACAAATTTACATCCGACTGTAATTTCACTTAATACACCTCGTCAACTCTTTGATGCTCGAGTAATTCAAGAACTTTCACAGTTCCTACATTTTGCATATGCTCCAAATCACACAATTATCACCACCATATGTACTTCCACACATAAAAAAAAAATGTGAAAAATAAAATTTAATAACAAAAAATAACACACGCTAATGCAATATTAAATAATACAATGTAATTTTTATGTCTGTGATTTTGGTAATGTCCATGAGTGAATGTTTACTCCCAGGCCCAAACCATACGTAGGCGACGAAATAAAAAGTGAGTTTCGCGTATTGTTTTGCTTGACATTAGGTGCGTTCAATCTGCTTGTAGAAAATCACTTAACTGCCTTAACAGTAACAGTAATATAATAGAAGGTTTCATTAAATGTATGGTTTTGTAATATTTTGTAATCATTTAGTCTTGCCCTACCCTACCGACTTGTACTTCTTTTCGGCTTCCATCTTTTTTGCTACAAGAATAAATGTTTGGACACATCCAGCCATTGCAACCTTCAGAAAATGCTCTTGTAATTAACAGATGGGCTCAACCGGCTTAAAGTTCTTCATCGGCTTTTTTTTTATATGTGGGTAGATCTTAAAAGGAGTGTGAGATCAAGACTATTAAACTAAGTGGTCAGCTCTTTTAATCAATCATCTATCCATGTATTGGAGAACAGCACAGAATTTTCTTTTTCTTTTTAGATTGTAAATTTATTTTTAAATTTAGAAAAAAAAAATTTAAATGATTATTTTATTTTTTTATGAATAATCAATTGAGATTTTATCTTGGTTATTGAAGCTCATGAAAGAATTATATCAGGGGTGTCAGATTTTTTTTACATGACATTTGCTGGGTTGCCGTTGGATGTTACCGCCCAGTTTTTCTAAGGCTTTGCCTCATCTCCACAGCCAAATATGACACCATTCCTGTTTTCTCATCAATTTGTACTTGGTTAGCTTATTTCCAGACATGCTGTCTGCTGGTAAAACCTGGAGGTACTAAGTAGAAGCGCTTCCGGTAAAATTGGGAGCAGCCAACTTAAAGCTATGCCGAGATTCCTAAGCGGCAATAATTTCAATGTTGAATAAATAAATGAATAATGTAAATAACACCTCAAATTATTTTCCACACAAACTTTATGATTGTGCCTACAGATGTCCCTCTGAGGGCTAATCGTAGTTCAGCCCCAGCAATGTCTTTGACTTTTGTATCAATGAAGACATATGGGTATAAAATATAAACAATAAATAAACAAATAAATAAATAAATAAATAAATAAATAAATAAATGATTAAATAAAATGCTTTTTTGCACATTTAAATAATTTCCATTGAAACAGCATTTTCAAAAAGTATTGAAGATAAACCAGACTAAACGACTCTTGGAATGCAGCCATCAGTGCAAGGTTCTAATGGTCAACATTGTGGATTATGAAGTGATGACAGCAGAACCAAGTTGAGATTGCATTGACTTAGATGCTGCAAATAGCATCTGCTGCCCATCAGCCCATCCAATATATGAAAAAAAGAATTTAAACAACTGCAAGCTTATTCACCACGCTTTGTAAAACTTTTATAGTGCACTTGAGTTTAATATGACTTTATTTTTTCCAGATATTATGTTTTTAAAGATTTCTTGTATTGAATATGTCATGTATTTCACGTTTGCTCAGTCGAAAAGCCATGTGTTTGTGCTCACTGTGCAGTGCTAACAATGCTGACGTCGCTTCCTGTTCTGTCAAGTGAAAGGCATTTGCACACACAACAAAAGAATGTGACAAATCTCACTTATCTTAGTGTTAAGAACAAAAGATGACCTAAATATGCCTTCAAGTTGTTTGCAACCTTTCACTCAAAAATCCATGCTTTAGATGAAGGAAACCAGACTGGAGATCGGATTTAAAAATGAATAGTAACCGAGGTTGGCGCTGAAACTAATTCTGTTTATTACAACACTTATTTTCTCTTCAGTTAAAGCAGAAAGAAACACTTCTTATCTAACATGTATGCAAACAACTCCAGATCCAAGTAGCACTAATACCTTCGATAGGAGCAGGTGACCGGCATGGTGAACCTATCCTGGAATACATCTCCAAGGACTCCTCAAGATCAACATAATTATTCATGTAATATTATAATGTAACCAATATAGATAAGTACTGCAACTTTGCATAAATCTTTAATCATTTAAAAGGCTCTGGAGCCAAAACAGTTTAAGAATCACTGACAGAAGAATCCAAACCAAGGGTTCAAGCTCAGGTTTGCAGACAAAAGCGTGCAGTATCCACTATACTATGTAAGACTTCACCAAACCACTCAACAAAAGATGTTGTCATTTAAATATTTACAAGCATGTTACCGTGAGGCGGCCACGACCGCACCGAAGATCGCCTTGGCCCTAGAGTAGCGCCCGGCACCAAATAGCGACAATCGTCGCTGCCCATGCGGCCCTTTAGCCATGTGTGTCAACGGTTGATCTTGGGTTGGGTCACTGTAGGGTGGCCCAAGCACTAGGAAACACTTCTGGGAACTTGCCCCTAATCAACTAAGTAAAATAAAGGCCAAATACCAATATTGAACTAAATTTCTGGTTGTTCTTTCCTATGTAGTGAGTGCGTCCAACACAATAATGGCGTCCCTGCGTTATCTGGTGTCCGAACCCAATTCACAAGCAATGTTGTAAAATCTTTAATATTATTACCGTAAAGCTCCAAATAAGAGCCCGGGCGCCTAATTCGGAGCTTTACAGGTATTAGTAACTGAAGGATTTAGCTGTAGGGTGATCAACTGAGTGCTGCAACTCGGTACAGATGATGGAATTGATCTGCTTTTAGATGTAATTAATAAACCAGCAAGCATATAATCAAATCACTAAATGAGTAAGATCCACTTAAATCTACCAAGAAATGGTTTTATATATCACTGCAAAAACTAATCAATACCACATTTTTTCCTTGCGTTCTAAAATACCCACATGGTTATAAAATATATTGAAATTATATTACAATATATTACAATGTATTTAAAAATGTATTATACCATAATATGATTGAATTCTGTGAAAAGTGATATATTTTGGAATGTATTATTTAGGCAAATCTAAAAATATATTGTAAAAGATATCTTTGAACCATCACAGTAGCTGGTCAAATTGCAAGCCTTAAATTTCTTTGTAATTTGTGCGATATAAAGTTTCCGGCTTTGGAGAAGCCGTAACCCGGTTTTTAGAACTATGTACCAGTACACCCTAGACTGTTGTAACATGAAAATACACTGATTTCTTTTTCTTGCTCCCTAATGACTCATGAAGCCATGATCGTTTCACTTACAAAAAAAAAAAAAAAAAAAAAAAAATTAAAATTAAAATACCTTATATAATAAATTAACTAACTAATTAAAAAAAAATAGGAAAAAAAAATAGGATTAGCACCTTTAAACGAGTCATGGAAGCTCTCAAAACGAAGTGGCACAAATGGACGATAAAAAGTGAGTGATAAACTCAAGTGTGGCCTGTTTCTTACAAAGATAAGAAGCGAAGAGGTAAAACGAAGCAGCCGAGGCGTTATATACATCAAGCCGTCCTCTTTGCTCTAGGTGTTCCATTATGGGAAATTAACGAATCCCAAAGTTTTAAGCTCTCAATTTTCAGTCCCTTACTCACATTATTGTACCGCACGCAACAATTAATCAAAAAATTTAAATCGAAAAGAAAAACCTCCCAAAAAAAGTCAATTTTTTCTCCCACTGTTCTAATGACTTAATCAACAACAACAAAAAACTCATTCCAAAATCAATCCCCAACAATGAATGATGTAACACAATCGTGTCATCATAAACTATGAAAAGTCTCCATGGCAACAACAAAACCCTCGAATTTAGTGTTTGAAAACACGACACATTTAGTCTGGGCTGGGCAGCCATTTAACGAATTATAAACAAGAAATAATCACTTCATTACAACTCGTGTCTGGCGATTTATTGTCGTCTCTGGAGAGTGATATCACCTTTTTAATACGGCTCGTCTGTCTGGCGGCTCTACACAAGCCCCACCTCAAGTGTCCGTGCAGCATGGCACGAGATTGGCTGTCACGCTCAGCTTTGGCTATTTCAGACCCAGCTGAGCCTGGTCCCCTCCCAATATCTTGATGCTCGATTCAAACTGCGCATCCCTTTCTGCGCACACCGGTAACTTGGCGTGTCTTCACAACTTTGCTGTGATTATTTATTTTTTAATAACATACCTGGTGTAAACTGTTGTCGGCTTCTCCCGTGCCATGCGAGCCACAATCTGCGGGTTGGCTTTCTTACGGACCCAACCTCGCATTACTTGCATTATTTCAATTGTTTGAGACAGTTGTGTTTAATGGGTTATAACGTTTTAACTAATTAAGATACCGGTTTGTACTTTTTTCATTGGATTCTTTGATGTTTGGACTATGAAATGTGTTTTTATCTTTTATCACACTCTGGCTTTCTATTTCTTTTCCTCCAGTTGGGCTTTCAGTTTGCCTAACTTCCTGTCCAACGCATATACACCAAGAACTGGGAAAACCCTGGTAGATGTTGTCGTTGAATGAGAACCTTACGCAGGTCACCCGTTCAAGCAACATGTTAGCCTGTTTTGGCCGGCATGTCCTAAAATTTGAGTTTGACCAGATCTGGAGATCTGATTGCCTGGTCTTTTTTATAGCACGCCATCAAAATCGAATCCCTGCCGGAAAATTGGAAGTTGTCTTATCCGACACTGCCAGATGATTCGAATTATCGCCCACCCTGGTCGAACTCAGGATATTAAGGTATGTCCTCCAAAGTGGCATATCGTGGTACTGACTACGCCCAATGCTGCTTAACAGAGGTGCGAATGGTGCGCCTGCACACAACCCCACGCTTGGAAAGCCATGCGCCGGGCTCCTTGGTGATTTTTCGTGTGCTCTGCTCGAATTATAATTGTCGAGCCAATCCTCCCGCCACGACATATAACAGAATGCCCCACTGTCAAGTAGCCACAGGTCAAACAAGTCCAAATCTTCCGCCGCATGCCCTGAGGTTCGCACAAGGCCCCGCTTGTTGCCCGGCCAGCCCTGGTCTGCTGGGATGAGGTTACGGGCACGGTTAGCCGTTCCTACCGATGAATTGATATCCGATGAATTTGTCGCGCAATGAATTTGTCGCGCAATGAACACATTAATAATGTGTTAAGTAAACCAGCAAACACACTCATTTAGAATGCAATCTACCCATCATGCCCCCAACACAATGGACCAAAATCCAATCTACCAAAGTCGCATTGATCCCACAAAAAAAAAAAAGATACATTATTGATCACGTAATCAAAAATTCATTATACATGAAAAAAATTATAAAAACCCAAAAAAAAAATCAGTGGCAGGTTGCGACAATAAGTGTGCAATTTCACACGACAGGTGTTGGTTGGCGTCTTTGTAAACTCAAAAAATAAATAAATAAAAAATAAAGCAAAATAAATTACACTCGAATCCATTACACCTTGGCTGTGAATATTGATTCTTTTACTCCACAGAAATTGCAGAAATTTTTTTTTCTTTATTTTTTTTTCTCTCTCCTACCATCGTGCTTTACACACTCATTATTTATGTAGTCACACAGAAAGCACAAACTCATTTCGCTGGAGTTGGTGGAGCAGCAGACACAGCCCACTTGCGTGCTGCTCCACTATATCCGCACAGATGAAAATATGAACCCCACCCTTTACCTATTTTTCTAAAATCTAGGGGCAAAACTACTCCCTCTCCCACTACAACTACTTATTACACCTCAGCTGGGACTCTTTCTACTAAATCATTCACTCTCTGGCTAAATTAAAAGGGCAACAAACCACAAATTATTGAACTTTAATCACAACTCTCCACTTTTCTACTTTCAAAGTTTTAAAACAGAAATTGTGGACACTTCCCATCAATATACCTAGAAAAAAAATAAAATAAAAATCCAATAAAGGGGTGTTAAATTGAAAAAAAAAAAAATCCATTTTTATTTTTTTTATTGTTACTTTTTTAATGAAAAAGGAGTATTTTCTAGGAAATGATGGATCTATAGCTATATAAACCAAATGTATAAATTATAAGCTACAGCGCGCCAGCTCCGGCTTTTTAAGTACCGGTAATATTTTTGTGGGTGGGAAAAAACACTTAATAAATTATTATGGCTTTGAAAATGGTGGTTGACCCTTTAAATACTTGACCAATCTAATCATCAAGGGTATTTTGGAATTATGAAATAGATCACCATGGGGATTGGGATTATTTCAATGTTGATGTAGCCAACACACATGAATACAGGAACATATTCCTTAAATATTCATGTTCAAATTAATAATTAAAATTTTTAATACATATAAAACTCCTTTTCTTTGTGTTAAAAAATACATATTTACCTAAAAGTTTGTTACTTTTGTTGATTTTAGTATTTTTACATCTAAAACAGAAACTTTGGATGTTTCATGCCATTAGAGGTCATTAGCTGCGGGTTTACGAGTAAAAGTTGATAATATGCAAGCAACTTATTGTGTATAGTCTGATAGTTTCGCGAAAAGACTGACTAGAAAGAGATGCAATGAGGAAGGAAGCGAGCAGGATGCAGACGATGAGGTCAGCAAGAGCTGCGCAACACAGAAAAAGCGATATAAAAAGAAAGAGAGAAGGGAAAAGCTCTTGGTGGAAAGCGAGAGAGTGAAATTCGCCACGAATCACGGGCCAAATTCAATTGCCAAGGCGAGGGAGTTACCACCAGACCGAGGCACCTCCGTTTCTCACCTCGCTTGAGACACACATCGATTTCACTGCTCAGAAACGTGAAAACTGCACCACCCCTACAGTCACGACCGATCAACAACCTCGTGAGGGATCAAAATTCATCCAAAAAATAATATAAAAAAAATATTTTTTTAAAAAAATTATTATTATTTTTTAAATTTAAAAAGTGTTAAATTTGTAATAACGCCGTGTGAAAATTGTATTTGTTCTGTTTAAAGAGGAAAATTGAGATTTGGGAAACAATTGTTCCTTTTAGAACAATCATTGCTCGCTGCACAAAGGCACTGAGATGGGATCAAAAAACGAAAAGAAGAAGATCCAGAAAATCGATTTTTTTTTTTTTTTTTTTTTTTTTTTGTTTTTTTTTTTTTAA